>JZKD02S0359447.1:686097-698434 GCA_000966675.3 Picea glauca | reverse complement strand
TTATATTTAAAAAAAAATTGATAAATTTCATATTATATTTATTAAAAAGTTTAAAGTAAAATAAATTATAATTTTTAAATATAATCATGTATATATTTTTAAATTAAAAAATTGGTTTTCCCACATTTACTTATGTGAGAAAAAAAAATCATCATAATATTTTTTAAGTATGAACATCACACAAATATTCTTTGTTATGGTGGATATATATAGAGAGAGAAGTACATCATGAAACAATTAGAAAGAATGAATTTTTTTGCTCTTCAAATTATGAAGGTAAAGTAAAGTTATATTAGCACAATCACATTATAAAGATGGTTGATATAGATGGATATACCATATTAATTATTTTTATAATAAATAGTTAAAATTAGAGTTGGGTTAGGGTTTCATATTAAGGTTAAAGTTATTAGTATTTCATTTTAGAATTTCATATATACCTATTTATTATAAAAATAATTGATATAACCAATTTGATATGCCTATATCAAAGCCTTTATAATGTGGTTAACCCTAATAATCCTAATACTAACCTTAATAATATATCCCTAATCCTAATGATTCTTTTATACTATCTTTACTTTTCATTACGTATTCACCCTTTTAAGTTTATATTATTATGAGAGTTTTATTTTCTTATCTTTTTACTGTGTTTTCACCATGTCATAGTCTCATGGAACAAGTCATACACTAATAGTTTCATGAAAATTGGATATGAGGGTGGGGGAATTATTAGAGGAATGTATATATGAGGGTGGGGGTGAGGGTKCTAGTGGGGGGATTATTAGAGGAATGWATTATACATTCCTCCACCACTACCCTGACCCCCACCCTAATATAGGGTGGGGGAATTATTAGAGGAATGTATAATACATTCCTCTAATAATTCCCCCACTCCCACCATATGCATTCCTTTAATAATACTCCCACCATATGCATATGGTGGGAGTGGGGGAATTATTAGAGGAATGTATTATACATTCCTCTAATAATTCCCCCACCCTCACGCTCATATTATACTTACATTCCTCTAATAATTCCCTGACCCTCACCCACATATTATACATTCCTCTAATAATTCTCCTACCCCAACCATAGTGCTCCATAATTATGAAAATAAAAATAGAGCAGAGTAAAGCTTACAATTATGGATAATAATTCCCTTACCCTCACCCTCATATTATACATTCCTCTAATAATTCTCCTACCCCAACCATAGTGCTCCATAATTATGAAAATAAAAATAGAGCAGAACAAAGCTTACAATTGTGGATAGTGGCGAAGTGTAGAGAATAATCGTGGCTACCAATCATGAGGTTTCTACAAGGACCCTTTTTATGCTTGTGATCATGTACAACACAAAATGAAGCTAATGTAATAGTCCCAATCACCACCAACACCCCAACAACCATCCCGACCATTTTCCTCTGCAAACAATATATAGAGAGAGAAACAGAGAGGAGGTAAGTGTAATCCCTCTAAATTGCAAGTGTATTATGCTGAATCTTGAATTAATATTTACACCAGAGAAAATATGATGACATTCCAATACTTTGGGTTTAGGTGGAGCGAATGCAAGATAGATTCAAATGAAGCAGCACTCGAGAAGGAGGCCAATAGCATTGACAACCATAACCACAATGTTATCCCACCCGTTCCTGATCAGAGGAGACCCATATAACGTGTAGAGGAGACAATTGAAAAGCGCTATTGTATAGGGTAAGCCCAAAACACTGTCCGTACTTATCTTTTCTATAACTCTTTTGAATGTCGTACTGTTCACCAATATCACAAAAAATAAAACTATCGTTATATTCAATATCATGTTTTACTCGTAGTTAAATTTTACGCTCTGAATATATACGCAGTGATTTTACGCTCTGAATATATACGCAGTGATACCATGGTGTAAAAGTCATTATACTTACATCGGTGCACTGTACATAAGAAAAGAAAAGCAAAGGCACTTCCTGTAATGTCATGTCAAGCCAGAAAAATCAGATCTCATGATTAACATTTTAGGTCATATACAATGAACATAACTATCTAAAATGTAAAAATTAGGTCTCGTTTTGATCATTAGGAACAAAAATTCCTATGTAGGGGACTGAGACAAAGATTAATATTTAAGGATATGGTAGTGCTGAGAGACCTAAAATTCCAACTCCCAAGAGTATGAAGTTGTTCATCATTTCCTTCTTTTCNCCCCCACCCTCACGCTCATATTATACTTACATTCCTCTAATAATTCCCTAACCCTCACCCTCATATTATACATTCCTCTAATAATTCTCCTACCCCAACCATAGTGCTCCATAATTGTGAAAATAAAAATAGAGGAGAGTAAAGCTTACAATTATGGATAATAATTCCCTTCCCTCACTCTCATATTATACATTCCTCTAATAATTCTCCTACCCCAACCATAGTGCTCCATAATTATGAAAATAAAAATAGAGCAGAACAAAGCTTACAATTATGGATAGTGGCGAAGTGTAGAGAATAATCGTGGCTACCATTCATGAGGTTTCTACAAGGACCCTTTTTATGCTTGTGATCATGTACAACACAAAATGAAGCTAATGTAATAGTACCAATCACCACCAACACCCCAACAACCATCTCGGCCATTTTCCTCTGCAAACAATATATAGAGAGAGAAACAGAGAGGAGGTAAGTGTAATCCCTCTAAATTGCAAGTGTATTATGATGAATCTTGAATTAATATTTACACCAGAGGAAATATGATGACATTCCAATACTTTGGTTTTAGGTGGAGCGAATGCAAGATAGATGCAAATGAAGCAGCACTCGAGAAGGAGGCCAATAACATTGACAACCATAACCACAATGTTATCCCACCCGTTCCTGATCAGAGGAGACCCGTATAACGTGTAGAGGAGACAATTGAAAAGCGCTATTGTATAGGGTAAGCCCAAAACACTCTCCATACTTCTCTTTTCTATAACTCTTTTGAATGTCGTACTGTTCACCAATATCACAAAAAATAAAACTATCATTATATTCAATATCATGTTTTACTCGTAGTTAAATTTTACGCTCTAAATATATACGCAGTGATTTTACGCTCTGAATATATACGCAGTGATACCATGGTGTAAAAGTCATTATACTTACATCGGTGCACTGTACATAAGAAAAGAAAAGAAAAGGCACTTCCTGTAATGTCATGTCAAGCCAGAAAAATCAGATCGCATGATTAACATTTTAGGTCATATACAATGAACATAACTATCTAAAATGTAAAAATTAGGTCTCGTTTTGATCATTAGGAACACAAATTCCTATGTAGGGGACTGAGACAAAGATTAATATTTAAGGATATGGTAGTGCTGAGAGACCTAAAATTCCAACTCCCAAGAGTATGAAGTTGTTCATCATTTCCTTCTTTTCAAACTCTAAGTTCTTTACTTGAACCACGAGGAAAATAAGACCACAAGGAAAAGAAGAGGAAACCAATTCCTGTCAACAATGAGGTGGGATAATTCTCTTGCTTATAGTATTTACAGTATGAGCAAAAAACTATGAGAGGGTGGGTGTTACTTATACGCGTTTCTTGCCTTGCAATTTGACTTTTCTTCCTCTCTGTTTCTACACAGACATTTTCTCCCACTTGGTGGACGCCAGTGGAAAAAAACGTGACGCAGAATGAAAAATCGTAAAAACTGACTTTTTCTCCTTGAGCACATTAAACAAACATAAAAGTACCTGTTATTCGAGTGGTTTTGGTTGATCCTACCTCTGCAAATGCATTTCATCCCTACATTGCTTTCCTGATAACCGTTAAAACACCATGTTTAGTATTGTGTTCCTATCTCAYGGGAAAACTCACTTATTTATYATTCAAAGYTGTCACYGTCTTGCTTTTTTTTTTATCGCCGCCATAGGTCTGCTTTGTTTCCATATATGCCAATGAATTTCTYCTAACCGTCTCTTTCTTTCGAATATCTCTCTATTTTCATTATAAGTATTTGGACTAAATTTCGTATGTATCTTGGGATTCATTTCASTKTTGAAAACTGTGCTAGAGTGCTTAATATTTTATTTCAATGCTTTTAATATATATATGGCGCATAAACATCTCTGAAAAAATGAGGTGCTCTATACTTCGACTTGAATCTTTCCTCATCATTGGTATCTTGGACTAATTTTCATTGGGATCCTAGATTCATTTTAGTATTAAGAAATGTACAAGATGCTTTTGTTTCGTACGGTTTAAATTCAAGTCTAGCTTTTAAAGCATGACTTTATTATACAATGGCAACTAATTTTTTTATAAGTTTTACATGGCATTTTATTCCATATTTTTTTAACTGTATATCTTTTATTATGGGCAAGGCATATTTTTATGATAGGTTTTTGGAAATGTATATATTTTATTATGGACAAGGCAAATCATTATGATAGGTTTTCAGAAATATATTGGTTGAGCAGTTTTGGAAAACCATCATTTTTTTCCACTTCTCTAGTGCTTTGAAACTTTGAAACCGCCTCTATTATCACCTATGACATTGTAAATGGCCTATATGGAACTATGGGAGTCTATGTCATGGTCTACATCAAGCTCTAGATCATTATCTAAATCTATCTCTAGCTCTATGTAGTGGTCTAGGTCATGGTCTTAGTCAAGCTCTAGGTCATTGTCTAAATCTATCTCTAGCTCTAGGTCATTGTCATGGTCCAAGTCATGGTATAGATCCATGTCATGGTCATCGTATAGGTCCAGGTTTAGGTCATTCCCCAGGTCTTTACATGTCTAGGTCTTCTTATTTCTAGGTCTTCCTATGTCTAGGCTTAGGTATAGGTATTGACATGTCTAGGTCAATGTAGGGAGGGGCGCTGTAGAGAGAGGAATAAAGAGAGTGTGAGAGGGGGAGAGGGGAAGAAAAATATAGTGAGGTACAGGTAGACAAAGAGGGGTGTAGAGAGTGAGAGAGTGAGAGGAAGGGGGGAAAAGAGGAAAGGGGGGTTAGATAGATGAAAATAGAGCAAGGTGGGGAGAGTGCGGGAGATAGAGAGAGGAAAATACATGGAGAGAGAGAGCTAGGGTTATATGCAAGAGGTAAAGAGAGAAGTGGGAAGAGATGGATTGTTTGAGAGTGTGACATGGTGGGAGATGAATACCAAGAGGGAGGAGTAGAGCGAGAGGTCGGAGAGAGAGTGAGAGTGAGTCTAACAACAAGGAGAGAGAGAAAGAGGTGGTATATGTAGGAGAGAAAGAGTGTAGAGATAGTGGGAGGGAGGGACAAAGGGGAAGAGGAAGATGAAGGGGGAGAGAGATAGAAAGAGAGAAGGATACTTGGAGGGGGAAAGAGAGAGAGAGAGAGAGAATGATACTAACGACAAGGATAGAGAGAAAGAGGTGGTAGATGTAGGAGAGAAAGAGAGAAGATATAGTGGGAGGGAGGGGGAGAGATAGAGGGAGGAGGGGGCTAGAGAGAGAATGTGTGAGTGTGAGAGGGAGGGAGAGGAAGACAAATAGAGGGGGTAGAGAGAGAGAGTGAGAGGAAGGGGGGAGAGATGGTGGGGAGGGGTAGATGCATGAGAGAGAGAGAGTGGAGATATAATGGGAGATAGGGGGCGAGAGAGAGGGAGGGTTGAGGGGGTAGAGATATAGTGATACTGAGTGTGAGAGGAATGGGGGAGATAGAGGAAATGAGGGGTAGAGAGATATAAAGAGAGAAATGTGGGGAGAGTAGAGGAGAGAGAGGTAAGGGGATATAGTGAGACTGAGACTAACAACAATGAGAGATAGAAAGAGGTGGTAGATGTAGGAGAGAAAGCGAGGAGAGATAATGGGAGGGAGGGGGAGAGATAGAGGGAGGAGAGGGATAGAGAGAGAATTTCTGAGTGTGAGAGGGGGGGAAGACAAAGAAAGAGAGGGTCCTAGAAAAGTAGTGTTTGAGTGTGTGAGAGGGAAGTAGAGGGAGACAAAGAGAGCACGTAGATAGAGAGTGAGAGGAAGGGGGGAGATATAGTTGGGAGGGGTAGATGTATGAGTGAGAGAGGAGATATAGTGGGAGGGAGGGGGAGAGAGAGAGAGGGTGGAGAGAGAGTGATACTAACTACGATATGAAAGGGGGAGATAGAGGGAGGGGGGTAGAGAGATATAAATAGATAAATGGGGGGAGAGAGAGGGTGGGGTATATAGTGAGAGTGAGAAAAAAAAAATGAAAGAGAGAAAGAGGTTGTAGATGTCGGAGAGAAAGATAGGAGGTATAGTGGGAGGGAGGGGCAGAGATAGAGGGAGGAGGGGGGTAGAGATAGAATATGTGAGTGTGAGGGGGGGGGAGAGAAAGATAGAGAGGGGGGATAGACRAGCAGTGTTTGAGTGTGTGAGAGGGAGAGAGAGGRAGAAAAAGAGAGCGGGTAGAGAGAGAGATTSAGAGGAAGGGGGAGASAGATAGTSGRGAGGGGTAGATGTATGAGAGAGAGAAGAGAKATAGTTGGAGGGAGSGGGAGAGARAGAGAGTAATGAAAACCCCCACCACTCCCAGGGGATCATGCGACCTCCCGGTCTAGGATTGTTAAAAAATGAAGCTGAATTAGCTCTCAGGTCCTCTTTGAACCCTAAAAACTATCACAGACCTTTTTTATTTTCTCTATGCCCAAATTTTTGTTTGCGAGGGTCTTATCACGTCAGCGAAGAAATCCATGTGACCTCAGGAAAAAACCATGGGCTAAGCTCTTTAACCCGTAGGAACTCCGACACTTTGGAGCTTTGGGCTTTGAGAGATCTAACAAAAACACGCTAGGATTCTCCCGAACGCCAAACACATGAACAATCGAACAACGATGGGGATCAACCACTCACACTACATGCTGATATATATGACTCATATATATTTCGAGACTCTGGGCTTTGGGATTTTCCCCACTCTAGAATGCAATTCCTCCGAATATGTGAACTTTGAACACGTGAATAAGACGATTGAGGCTCGCCTCAGATCGACGACATTTGTTTACTCTCGGCTCCGGGATTCAATGCTTTCCACACCTTGAACCACACTTCCTTCTAGAGTTCCAAAATCCGAACACGTGAAGGAATTTGATTAATAGTCCACACGTCCACACCAACTAACAATTGAGATAGACTCCAACATTCGGGGACTTCTCAGCGAGAACAAATTATGCTTCAAAACTTCCAGAGTATCTAATTCTGAACCACGCTTGATCTCTCGACATGTGTACACATGACTGATGACCAAGATCTGCCTCGAGCTTCGAAGCTTTGGGATTCTGTGCACTCTTGCAACTTCACTTCGAATTCTCTAGATAGTCAGACTTCTGGACACCCATTTATCTGTGGAAATGTGTCCCCTTTCTACCAATGGTCCATATTTACTTCTGTCTTTGGGACTTTGGGAAATTTGTCTCCTCCACAATACACACCCTAAAAGTTCTTAATTTGTGAAGTCCAAAGGACTTAAAGGGTTAACACTCACGCACCTTCTCCAGATCCAACACGTGTGAACACCTCTGGCTCCTCCCGAATGGATCTCGTCTTCTCATCCTCCAAACAAAATGGATTCTTCCTTTAGATAACTAAATCTCACTATCCTTCCTTAGATTTTCCAAATTTAAAGGACTTAGCCCTTGCTGCACACTTGCGCTACTTCTCTTGATCTTGAGACTTATAAAATCTCCCACACACTCTTTGCACTTGCTCACCTTGATATTATTTCAACACTTTGCTAAGTGTTGGCCCTGTGCACACCTTACAAAGTTCTATCCTTCGAGATTTTATACTCAAATGAGTATATTTGAACTCCTTTCACTCACTCTATGAAATTCACCCTATCTCTCCTGAGCTATCGAGTCTGAAAATGACTCTTCCTTTACACTTCTTGCGTGGCCATTGTGCACTCCTTGCACAAGGATTTCAGAATAGAAACAATTGAAACTTATAGAACATCAAAGTTTTATTCATTCAACCATGAAATACACACAGAAGCATATAAACACATAAACATAGATAACATAACATTACCCAAATAACTCAGAGGTAACCAAACTCAGACATGTGAAGAAAATCTCCTCTATTATATTCCTTTAGCAAAACATTTACAAGAGTTCCAACAACTCTTCAACTTTTCTTTCTCAACAAAAATCACAATGATCTTCAACAACAATAACAACAACTCTCTACAGCTATAACAACAAATCTCAATAGGCTATTTTTGGCATGGATTACATACATTTATACATGGAGGGGATTCTTGAGCCTTCCTACTGACTACTCTAGTGATTTCACATCATAATTAAAGCATTCTATCACTAATATTATTACAAATAAATGAGCATTTACAATATAGATATGAGTCGATGCTCTAAATCTGTACAATCCTTTAGTCATTAAAGAAATTGCAATCTCTTGGATTGTTTACAATGGCTCTTGCCTCAAAATATTACGAGATTTTAATTACAATACTTTCAAAACAATAAAGTGATGCTCTCTCCTTTGAATTCAAAACAATTTGAATGCACGCGATGGATGTTGAGTTGCCCTCCACTCGGCCTTATTGAATGTTGATGGTGATGCTCTTGCATCATACTACTCTAGACAAAAATATTGATGGACTCTTGTCCATGAGCTCCTCCACTATTTTTCTATGTTTTTGGATATCTGTTTCAGTTATCCAACTCACATCTTTTTCTAGATGATCTTTCTAGTTAACCAGATATTCATAATAAATTTTTCTCTTGGTCTTTTTAGCCATCCTCTGATACAAAATTTTCTCTATATGTGGATTCTCTGCTATGGGAATCTATCGCTTCCACTGAATATCCTCTTGATCATTTGTCCCATCTGTATCATCTATCTTGTAAGGGTATAAATTTGCTACATTGAATATTGACGATATTACAATGTCATCTAGCAATTCAATCTCATAAGCATTTGTAGAGAATTTTCTGAGGATATTAAAAGGTCTTATCTTTTTCATCTTCAACTTGTTATATTTTCCTTTAGGAAATATTTCCTTCTTCAGGTGTGCTAAGAATTGATCTCCAATTTCAAAATTAACCTCTCTTCTTTTTGTGTCTTCGATGTTCTTGTATTTCTCGTTGTTATTCTATAGCTATCATTTAATCTGATCATGCAATTTCTGCATCTCTGCAACAAAATCCTCTGCTCCTGCACTTTAGAATTCATCTCATCCCAAATATCTCAATTCTGAAACTCCTCTTTGATGCATCCCATATACTATCTAGAATGGGCTCTTACCAATACTCCTATTTGGTGAGTCATTATATGCAAACTCTTCTTGGGGCAAAATTTGATTCCACTGAATCTTATGTTCAGTGACCAAACTCTTTAAAAAAATCCATAAACTTCGATTCACTACCTCAGTCTATCTGTCTGTTAGAGGATGATATGCTAAACTGAAAGACAAACTTGTCCCCAACTTCTTCCACAAGGTTCTCCCAAAGTGTCCCACAAATTTAGTATCTTTGTCTGAAACTATAGTCCTGGGCAACCCATGCAATCTCACAATCTCCTTGGAAAACAAATTTTCTATGTGAGTAGCATCATTGGTTTTGTGACATAGTATGAAATGTTCCATATTAGAAAATATGTCAACCTCCACAAAGATTGAATCACTTCCTCTCTGGGTTCTTGGCAATCCAGAAACAAAGTCCATACTTATAACATCCCATGACCTGTTTGGAATAGGAAATGGTTGATATAATCTAGCGTTCTGATGCTTTCCTTTAGCATATTGGAAGATTATACATATGTCCACAAAATTATTCACATCAGACCTCATGTCTGGCGAATAGTATGAAGAACTCAACTGCACATACATTTTATCATGGCCAAAATGTCTAGCCAATCCTCCACTAGAAAATTGTACCTCGTTGAGCATTTCGGGATACACAACTCACTTTCCTTGAATAACAGTCCATCTTGGATTATATACTTCACCCATTGATTTTTGTCTCTTAGCAAAGGGTTATCACATGCTTCATAAGCTTCCTTGAAATCTGAATCTTCTTGATACATCTCCTTGAGGTGTTCAAATCCCAAAGTCTCCACATGGAATTCCTGCAAGATCAAACATCTCCTGCTCAAAGAATATGAAACTTTGTTAATGCTTCCACTAATATGATTAATAACAAAAGTAAAATTCTGCATGAATTCTACCCAATTTTCATGTCTCTCGTTCAATTTCTCTTGTGTGGTTATAAACTACAAAGCTTGATTGTCAATATACGAAACAAACTCCTTCGGGATAAGACAATGCCTCCACTTTTTCAAACCTTGAATCACAACATAAATTTCCTTGTCATATGTTGAATACTTCCTCTTAACATTATTCATCTTCTCACTGAAATAAGAAACATGCTTATTATCTTGACTTAAAATTGCATCACTAGATACTCCACTAGCATCACATTTTACCTGAAAAGTCTTCTTAAAATCTGGCAGAACTAAAAAAGGTTGTTCTGTTATCTTTTCTTTCAACACTCTAAATCCATTCTCATCTTATTCTGTCCAATTAAAAGGTCCATGTTCCTTATCTATGGTATCCAATATGGGTGCACAAATACTACTAAAATTCCTGATGAATTTCCTGTAAAAACTTGCCAACCCATGTAAACTCCTTACTTCAAACATGCTTCTTGGAAAAGGCCATTCTCTTATTTCCATAACCTTCACTAGATCCATATTCAATTCATTTGAAGACATTATGAACCCCAAATACACAAGTTTTGTTTTCATAAAAGAGCACCTTTTCAAATTCACCAATGACATCTCCTGCTACAACCTTCTCAACACCATTTTCAAATGTCCTAAATTCTCTTCTTCAGTCTCACTGAAAAATAGGTTGTCATATAAATAAACGATCACAAACTTACCAATAAAATCTTTGAGCACTTCAATCATTAATATCATGAATGTACTTGGAGCATTAGTTAATCCAAACGACATAAAAATCCACTCATACAATCCTTCCTTTGTTTTGAATGTTGTTTTCCATTCATCTCCCTCTCTCATCCTTATATGATGATAACCACTCTTCAAGTATATTTTGGAAAAATAACTAGCTCCACTCAAGAAATCCATTAAATCATCCATTCTGGGTAAAGGAAATCTATACCTGATGGTTATCTTCTTGATGGCTCTAGAATCTGTGCAGATTATTTAACCTCCATCCTTCTTTGGACTCAACATAGTTGGTACTGCACACAGGTTCAAACTTTCCCTGATCAAACCCTTATCCAACAACTCTTGGATTTTCTCCTTGACCTCTTCATTCTCTCAAGGGTTTAATTGTATGTTGCTTTGTTCAAAAAACTTGCTCCCAGAATAAGGTCAATATGGTGAATGATACTCCTAATGGGAAGTAAAGAGTGAGGTAACTCATCAACCACAATATCAACAAACTCATCCAATAACTTCTAGAATTCTATAGGAAACTCATTCATAGAACTTCTTGTGAGAATGAATTTCGTCTTACCTACAACAACAAACTGCATTTTCTGGTATTTATTAACTTATTTCAAGAGTTCCTTCCCACTCATGAGAAGTATATTAGGACTAGCTTCCTCTCTGACTCCTTTATCTTCTATTGGAAGAAACATATGTTTACACCCATTCTTCTCAAGGGTATACGTATTCTTCCTCCTATCATGTATGATGTTCCTATCATATTTCCACGATCTCCCCAACAAAACATGAAAAACATCCATAGGTATGACATCGCATAAAACTTCATCTCTATAACCACTTATTTTAAACTCAACTTTACATTGTCGACTTACCATGACTTGATGTCCTTTATGCAACCATGACACCTTGTACAGATTCGTATGTGAAGTCATATCCAACTTTATCCATTCCACCATCTCTATGGATACCAAGTTATCAGTTCTTCCACTATCTATCATCACCTTGCATACCCTATCTCTGGTCTTGCAAGCAGTTTTGAACAAGTTGTTCCTCTGAACTTGTTCTCGTACCTCTTTCTCTGTCTTTATGAGATATTTCCTCATCATGAGTGATATTCCTTCTTCTATTGCTTCTACCTTCATCTATGCCTCCACATTCTTCTTTTGCACCTCAGAAATGTGATCTTCTCCACCTCTTTCATTCTTATTTTCATGAGATTCCCAAGACATGTGTCCATTATTTCCACATACATAACGCTTCAGTTATCCTCCTCTACATCTTCCTCTACCTTTGGGAAAATAATTTCTTCCTCCATAGTGGCCTCCTCTAGAAATTCCTCCTCTCTCTGTCTAATTGTTATATCTTCCAGCTTCACCTCTGGGTTTCTAAAACTTTTCTCTAACGATTCCTCTTCCTTTG
>JZKD02S0359447.1:661260-677449 GCA_000966675.3 Picea glauca | reverse complement strand
TTATATATCTTATAAAATTAGTTTTCATATATAATATATAATTTGAATTGTTGAAAGTAAAGTTTATATAATTTATAAAATTAGATTTCATATATAATATATAATTTGAATTGTTGAAAGTAAAGTTTATATAACTTATAAAATTAGTTTTCATATACAATATATAATTTGAATATATAATATATAATTTGAGTTGTTGTAAGTAAAGTTTATATAATTTATAAAATTCGAATATTTTGAAATTAAAGTTTATATAATTTATAAAGATTGAATATTTTAATTAATTATATTATATTAAAATTTATATTTAAAAACAATTTAATAAATTTTATATTACATTGAAAATGAAAAGTTTAAAAAATTTAAAGTAAAATTAAAAAATATTAAATAAAATTACAATTTTTAAATACAATCATATATATTTCTAAACTAAAAAAATGGTTTTCCCACATTTAAGGGAAAAAAATGTATATACTTATGTCACAAATTAACTAGGACAAAAATATTCATCATAATATGTTGTAAGTATGAAAGCCACACAAATATTCTTTGTTATGGTGTACATCTATACAATATTAAATTATGAAACATATAAGAAGAATGAAATATTTTGCATCTTTAAATTATGAAGGCAGAGTAAAGTTATACTAGTACAATCATATTATAAAGCCTATATTAATTATTCTTATAATAAATAAATAAAATTAAGGTTAGGTTAGGGTTTCATATTAAGGTAAATTTCATCATGATTTCATCTTAGAATTTCATATATGCCTATTTATTATAAAAGTAATTAGTATAATCTATTTGATATGCTTATATCAACCACTTTTATAATTTGATTGTGCTAATATTAATAGTTAACTAATATTCTTTGTATATTAATTAATTCTAACAACTCTAACTCTAATAATCCTAATTCTAACCCTACTAACATATCCTTAATCCTAATGATTTTTTTATACTATCTTCATTTTTAATTATGTTTTCATACTTTTAGGTTTCTATTATCATCATATTTTTATTTTTTTATCCTCTTATTGTGTTTTCACCGTGTGAGAGTTTCATCTAAAAAGTCATATAGATAATAGTTGGAACAAACCCACCTAAATACTTACAAAGTAGAGTGTGGATGGCCATGTTAGTATTAACATGTTGCTCAAACTCTTTGCAACTATAGCAGAATATAATTATTGACCTGATTATTCTCAACTGTCTTGCCGACACTTTTCAAACCCATACAAAGAAAAGTAAACATTTACCCTAATATGAGAGTTGCATAGCATGAGATTCATAGTCAAATATATACTTGTTATCTATATGATTAATCTCTAAACTAATGTAACAATGATATATTTTAATTACTTTTTGTTAATTAAGAAAATATGTTAATTATTAGCTAAAGGTAATTTAGGTACACATTAAATGTAAGTATGATATGAATATTAAATCTTATTCATTGATTTGGGAGGATTAAGAAAAATATATTAACTTTTTCAATTACTAATCATAAGATTAAAATTTATAATTAAAAGATTATTGGTCATTAATTGTGTCCATTATTTATAAATGCAAGTAAGATATGAATATTAAATCTTATTCATTGATTTGGGAGTACTACTAAAAATATACCAACAACTTCAATTGCTACATTGATTTGGGAGGACGACTAAAAATATGCCAACAACTTCAATTGTTAACCATAAAGTTCAGATTTTTAATTAAAAAATGATTAATTGTTACCATTTCCAATAATTTAATCTATCAATGTAATAAATAAATAAATTAAAAAAAATATGATTATAAAAACAAATTTAGATGAAACATAAGTGCAATTTCATCATATGCATATAGCTAACAACGGATAATTATGCGTATGCACGTTGCAGAGGATCAAGATTCGTCTCAGCCTCGAGCCTGCTGTCATACGTTCAACTGCATTTCGATATCCTCAGCACTATTTTTCTTGATCGATTCCAGCGGCTTGCCTCCATCCACTTTTTCATCTTCAACACGTCGATCGTTTTTGATACGATAAAAACAATATAAAACCATCTGAACCAACCCCAATGGCAGTCCAAGAAAGTTTGGTGCCTACGCAATATGAAGTACACCACCCATAAAGAAATACGTCAGCGGGCTCCTACCTCTGCAAATGCATTTCATCCCTACATTGCTTTCCTTAAAAGACCATGTTTAATATTGGCAAACTCATTTATTTATTATTCAAAGGTGTCACCGGCTTGCTTTTTTTTAGCCGCCATAGGTCTGCTTTGTTTCCATTCTATTGACACTTTATTCTACCCTTTTTTTGAGTTGTATATCTTTTATTTTATTTATAGTGTCAACAATTTTTTTATATGGTGTATCGATTTTTTCTATATAGTACAAAAGCTTCTCCGTAGCAGTCATGAGATGTTACCGTTTCCATTATATATATATATATAGATATAGATATAATAATGTATTTATTAGGTATGATAATTTTATTTTTAATAATTATTTTAATATTGTATTTTAAAATTATTTTATTATTATTATTATAGAAAATAATATAATAGAATATTTTTTTAATTTAATATTTTAAAACTATTTTAATTAATTTTTTTATATAACATTTAACCATACATTTTAAGAGGGTAAGTGATTACTTGTGATTCTCACAAGCATTAAGAGAAGCTTTCGAAGATCAACATACTTTTGTTGAATTAAGAGGTTACGAAGGTTGGTAGTGTGAAAAATATTTTGAAAATGAGATCTAATATGGGTATAGGACGAGAAAGTGCTTTTATACTCAACCTTCTTAGTGTCACAGAGGTGACACACTCTTTCATCCCATGGTGTTTTAGGAATTGACCAACGCCAAGTTTCACTATGGATCTCCTAAGAATATGTTCTTATCTTAGCAATGCTTATTTTTTTCTCTACACTTGGGAAAACAAATAGATAATTTTGATCTTCTAGATTAGGGTTGATTACATCTTTATAATACCTTAATTTTCTTTTTTCCTCTAACTCTTTATCACACCACATTTTCTCAAATTTTGATTTGACAATTTTTTTAATAGTATTTTTATTCTGCAAAATGGTGTCTTCTATGATTCCCCAATAGTTTAGCCAAGACCGAGCATCTCCATGCCATCCTTCCTTGAGTCGATGGTGGTTACAATTCTATTTTAAAGAAGTTTTAGGAAGACTCTTGTCTTCCATGTTGTTTAACTTGTTCTTATACATTATGTAATGAACCTCAAAATCTATCAAATAAAAAAAAAATGTTCATGCATTCATTCTTAAATGGGTTTGTAATGGAAAGAAGGTAGCCCTTTATATTTCTTGTTTAAACTCTAAAAGTTTGCTAGAGTCATGGTTGTCGTCAACTCACATTACTACCCAACTTAAAAATACAAAAATGTGCATACTCTCCATTCAAATAATCACTTATAGTCTTGCAGTTATATTCACTTTCATATTTATACAAATATATATCCATATAATAGGCTTATAACTACAACAATTTTGGGGCTTATGGCCCTAAGCCCTATGCGTAAATTTGACTCACAAAACCCTGATCAAAAGAACTTATGTAACCAGGATAAAGGTAAAGGGTTGGATTATACACCTTTGCGAAGTATTTTACCAAAATACTAGCAAACCCCCTTTTAAAAGAATTCAGATGGGAATGGTGGTTAGGTAAGGCCTCCTGTGTAAATTCTTTGTAACGATTTTCTATACCCATTTGCCCATGCTAGCAACTCGTTCGACTCCACCTGTCTTACGTAAAAACTTCAACTGAGCATTGTATTAACTGAGTTCATAATGGTTTAGGGTTAAAGGCATCCATGAGTCGCACAGGTACTTTCTTTAATCTGTAGCCCATTAAATGTGAAAGGAAGGGATCAGTCAGATGAGAGTTAAACCCTGGACAGGCCATTAATGGGGCAAGGTGTATGCGGATGTTGAGGCCATCACCTGACCCGTTGTCCACTATGGTTGCACCAAGTCTACTCCATCACATGGCCTTTCATACAAGCAACATTCATTCTATGAGGAAGGGTTCTTTAGGTTATAGTGGTTTTACTTCTATCGTGGTGAGGTTCTCCAAAACCTAGCTCTGCGACTTCGTTTCTTAGTGAAGGGAAAGACAAATGTGAGGTCTTCCTCTAATGGAGGTGACATGCTTACGCAACCACCTGGTAAGTTTCACACTATCACTGCATCTTTGGTTGTGGATTAGCGCCCAAGTTCTCTTTTTCTATTTATCACTGAGGGGTAAACCTACTCATTGTAACGTTTATACTGGTTGTTAGTAGTTACTCCCTCATTGCCAAATTTCAAGGAAAGACTTTGGAATTCCTCCCTACTGATAAGTAGCTTCACTATCATATTCTTATCTATTCCAAATTTTCAAAAAAGGCTCAATACCTCATTCTTTTACTTTCTTGGTGCTTCCAAGGGTTTTCGTAAGTAGTTTCCTTTAGGGCTTGTCATTCCCTCTCTGCTTCACTGTTCTGTACCATAATTTGATACTGAGTCTTCGCAGAACTTCTCCAGGGTTCCATCCAGAAGTTAATTTTCTAGAGTGAGAGTCATACTGTAAATGAAATGTATTCTTTTCCATGTTAAAGAAGTTTTCGTTTCGTAGGCTCTGATAACATTACTTGTTATGGTTGGTTATTCTCCGTGTGGTGTTTGACTAATGTTTTCCCAACCTAGATCTATTTATCCTTCTCTAGGAGTTCTTTCGATTGTACACCATCCTCACCAATGGCCCATAACTTCAAAAGAGAAGACCAAATAAACATTTTCATATTTTCTTCTATAGCTCTTGAATTAGCGATACCCCTCAGGTTCGGAAGTCTTATATCATGTAAATGGTAAAAAGTTATGGACTGTGTATTGACTTGCCATGACCTTTCATTATGGAGAGGGTGTATGTATTACTCCATGTTAAATTAAAAAATTGGTTCCTGTGGTTAAAATTAGGCATTCTCATATTAATTGTGTATCGACTTTATTTCCTTATGAAGGTCGTGTCTAGAATAATCTCTATGTATTGTCTATTCCTCTGTATAACTACATTATACTCATCCACTATTTAATATTTTCTCGAATTGGTGTTGGGACTACTGTACATTTACGAAAATCATATTTGTTGTAAAACCCTTCCCTTTGAACTAGATATTGTGACTAATGACGGGGCTCTGTTTAACGCAAGGGTACCCATCAGATTGATCGAGCTTGCTCCTCCCCTTTTGGTTCTTTAACGGTTCACGACTAGGATTTGGAGCACACCTATGGAAAATCCAAGATAAGTAAAGGTTCTGTCAGTTGATAACTTCATTGTCTTACATGGATTATCAAATTTCAAGTTTGGTTTGTTCTCTGTCTTTTACTAAAAAAAAAATTAAATGCCTTGTTCTTTTATAGGTTTACGTGGATGTTGCACTGGATTAAATCAGGCACTGCTCATAATGATATTTTGGTTCCCAGTAAGAGAATTTATTGAAGGATTTGGAGGAATCCTGGTGATGTTGGTTATCACTCCGACGTTCCTTATTTAAGACTATTTGATCTGAATATTTAGATGTATAGAGCTTTGTATTTTTGGCTACATAAATGTTTAATTCCCTTCCTATTATTCAAGAGTTGTGATTTACTTTACTAGTCTCTGTACCATGGACTTGTTGAGATATTCGAGTTAGATAGACATAATGTGATTTACAGGGAAATGCAGAACTATACACTGATCTGTTTCGGACATTTAATAACGAAATCGTTATTCATATTTTTTTGGTGTCAAGCATTGAAATTCTCTCATTTGGAGTAGATTATACATTAATTTGTCCACACATACCCCTATATATATATATATAGGCATAACTATATATCTATAATTATCTTAATTTACATGAGTAAATCCTTTCCACATCGTTGATAGTCACATTGTCGGCAGCTTCTACAACTTATTTGTATAATCCATTGTTATGGTTTTGTGCAGAGATAAATGAGTATAATATTCCTAAATTCATTTCTAGATTTCTTTAAATGTTTACACAGATTGAAATCTCACTACAGAAGTTGAATACTTAAAGGCGTATGACCTCATGATGATCTACATAAATCCATATAGATACATTTTGTAATATACTAGGTCGTTCCTACAACAGATAGTATACTATGATCATATAGGTATAGTCTTTAATCAAACCAAATTATTTCTACCAAAATTAATCTGCAACAACTCTGAAATTCCATCTAACACATATGATAGTAAGATAATAATCTAGGATAGTAAATGTATACAATAATTTCAATGGCACAATCATGAATGGAGGAGAGTAGACAAACATATCTGGATTAGTTCATGGGAAGACAAAGGGAACAACCGCGTTCCTCCCAACCGTAGAACCAGGCAATTGAATCACTTGCTTGAATTCACCCCCTAGCCTGACCATGAATCCATGAGGGAAAACTTGGAATCTCCTCTTCAACAATGTCTTTCCCCACATCATCTCCTCCTTGCCTTACACTCAACAATTTAGTGGTCATAACAACAAGTGCTCAGTCTTTCTCTTTCTACAATACTAGGCAGTATCAAGCCTCCTCACATATGCTATATATAAAACAATCATTTTTTCCTAGGTCTTTTTGCGTCCCTTGGGAATTTTCGCAGCTTTCTAAATCCTTGATTTTCAAGGGCTACCAATGGCCAAATCCATGACCTTCCACTTGTAACAATCAACCTAGAGGTAGTTCCAACATGTTCCCCACTCATGGAGTCATGGTCAACTGAATTTAGCATGGTTGTTCCATTTGTCCTCCTGCAGTAATAAAAAAAAATATTGTGTTTACATACAAGTGTCATAGTCAAATAGTTAGTTGGTTCAAATCAAGTCTCTGCCCAACAGTCATAATAATTAATTACAATTTATCAAATTCAAAATTTAGAATTGCCATAAATGGAAAAAAAATTCCAAATTCGAATTTACGAAAAACAAAATAATTTTCTAACAATTTTTTACTTTCAAAAATAATTTATTTTTGGGGATATCACATCCTTTCCCCCTTCAATAAAACATTGTCCTCAGTGTTCGTCCCTTTCCTGGAACGGGATTGGATGAGATTTCCGCAAATCTTCCTCCAAATCCCAAGTGGCCTCCTCATGACTAAAGTGCTTCCATTGCACCTTTACCTGAGTGATGACGCTGTTCTGAAGTGTTATTTCTCTCTGGTCCAGAATGCACACGGGTTCTACCTAGAAATCGCCTTCTGGTTCCACCTGCACCAAGTTCCAATCGATCGTGTGAGTAGGATCACGAACATAATTTTTCAACAAAGAAATATGAAATACGTTATGAATTTTTAGATTAGATGGAAGTGCAAGTTGGTATGATACGGGTCCAATTCGAGCTAGTATCTTGAAGGGCCCACAAAACCTGGGTGCCAACTTGACATAGTTCCCGAGTTTTAGTGAACTCTTTTGGGCTTTAACTTTTAAGTACACATGATCTCCCACTTGAAACTCCAAGTATATTATTTTCTAGTCCGCATAACTTTTCTGTTTGTCCTATGACTCTTTCAAGTTCTGTTGTAATTTTCTTACCATACTTTCCATTTCCTAGAGCATCTATGGTCCAACCATAAGTCTATCAACCGGGTTGTCCCAACTAATTGGAGTCGTACACTTTCTGCCATACAATACCTCGAAGGGGCTTAACTTAGTCGAAGTCTGGTACCTATTGTTATATGCAAATTCTACTAGGTGTAGGTAGTCTTCCCACTTGCTTGGTTTTGTTCTTACATACATGCGGAGCATATCCTCCATGATTTGGTTTGTTCTTTCAGTTTGTCCATCTGTTTGTGGATGATAACTCGTACTGAAATTCAAATTAACGTTTATCACTACAAATAATTATTTTGAAAAAGTAGATGTAAATTTTACGTCTCTATCCGAAATCACTGTTTTAGGAATACCATGCAGTCTAAAAATTCCTTTCATAAATATTTCAACGATATTTATAGATTTAAAAGTAGACTTTACAGGAATAAAGTGTGCATACTTACTGAGTTTATCAATTACAGCCATAATAGAGACATTTTGTTTCTGAGTTTTAGGCAAACCTGCAATAAAGTCTAGTGATATGGTCTCTCATTTCCATTCCAGTACTGGTAATGGCTATAGTAGGCCGGTTGGATGTTGGTGTTCAACCTTAACCTGCTGACAATTTTGGCACCTAGCCAAGTATTTTGTTGTTTCGCCCTTCATATTAGGACAATAAAATAGTTTTCTAAGTGATGTTATCATTTTCTGGTATCTTGGATGGCCAGAATACAGTTTCTTATGCACTTCATACAAGGTTGTTATCTTTAACTCTACTGAATCTGGTATGTAAAGTCTATTTTTAAATCGTAATAGTCCATTTTTGTCATACTCAGATCTGGTTTATTTGAATTTGCGGTACTGGTTTGTAATTCTGTCGTTATCTTAGTGTAATTTTTGTCATTAATACCTGTCGTCCTTATTCTTTGTTCCAGATCACTTTCTTCCCTGCTGATATTTATCTCAAATAACCCATGGACTCTTCTACTTAAAGCATTTGCTACCTTGTTTTCTTTACCTTTGATATGTCTTACCTCAAAATTGAATTTCCTCAAGAAGTCTAGCCACCTGGCTTGTCTTGCATTAAGATCTGGTTGACTAAACATATATTTCACACCGTTATTAGCTGTCAATAATAGAAATTTTTTGCCCATTATGTAGTATCGCCACATTTTTTAGGCATGTATTACTGTTGCCAATTCTAAGTCATAAGTGACGTAGTTTCACTCATGTTCTTTTAGCTTCCAGGACTCATAACAAATAATGTGTACTTCTTGAGTTAGGAAACCACCTAGTCCTTCTTTACTCGCATCAAAAGAGAGGGTAAAGTCTTTATCTGGGTCTGCTACCCTCAAGATAGGTGTGGTTGTCAATAATTTTGTCAACTTGTTAAACCTGTCTTGACACTTTTGTGACCAGTTAAACTTAGTCCCTTTATTTTGTAATGACGTGATAGGGTAGGCTATTTGGAAAACCCATTTACAAATATGCAATAATATCCGATCATTCCCATGAATGATTGGATGTCCACTACATCCTTAGGTACTAACCATTCCATGATGGATTTTATTTTCTCAGGGTCGACTCCAATGCCTTCTGCAGAAATTACATGTCCTAAGTATTGTATTTCCTTTTGATAAAAAACACACTTATCAAATTTGGCATACAATTTGTGTTTCTTCAAAGAAGAACTATGCTTAAGTGTTCTTCATCTTCTTCTTATGTTTTAGAATAGACCAGAATGTCGTCGATAAATACCAATACGAACTTGTCCAAGTACTGATTGAAAATGTTGTTCATTAGACACATAAATGTGGCTAGTGTGTTAGTGAGTCTGAAATGTATGAATACGAATTCGTAGTGTCCATATCTTGTTCGAAATGTTGTTTTTCTTATGTCCTCATCTTTTATCCTAACTTGATGATAACCGGATCGTAAATCAAACTTTGAAAAGATCTTGATCCCACCTACTTGATCAAAGAGATCATTTATCCTAGGTAAGGGGTATTTTTTCTTAATAGTCATTTTAATCAATTGTCTATAATTGATACATAGTCTTAGAGTACCATCTTTCTTTTTCACAAAGAGGATTGGTGCTCCCCATGGTGAAACACTCGGCCTGATATACTCTTTATCCAATAATTCCTATAGTTGAATTTTTAATTCTGTAAATTCTGGTAAAGTCATTTGGTAGGGTGCTTTAAAGATATGGGCAACACCAGGTAGACGATCTATAGTGAAGTCTATTTCCCTTCTAGGAGGCAATTCAGGTATTTCATCAACAAATACGTCTTTGAATTCATGTAGGACAACAAATTCTTCCAAGTTGGGCTTATCTTCTTTTTCTAACAGATTCGTTATTTGGATGGTGTAAACTTGGCAACCCTTTCTCATGCATTTCTTGAACTTCATTGCTGAAATTTTCCTAAGGGTGAAATCATGAAGATGGGTTACACTTTTGCTTGTTTTATGAGAAAAAAAACCGTATTTTCACAAGTTATTCAACTTCCGACATACAAAAGTATTTTTCTTATTTAGAATTTCACTTTACTGTAAAAACAAAACTTGTGAAGAATTTTGTTAGCTTTCCAATGACTATTTTTCAATTTTTTTTTATCACGATTTGATATGTCAATTTGACAATTGTTTAATAGTATGTTCCTTAAACATGAAATGAATGATAATGAGTTACTTATTTCTACAACAATGTAACTATTATTAAACTTATGTTTTTAAGAAACAAAATATACTGCAACAATCTACAGAGACTCTATTTTATTATGACTATTATTTTGAATTTAGCGGATGAATATTATAATTTCTAGAATTTTTTGAAGTTGACTAATCTAAAAACGTTGCAGATTTTAAACACATATTTTTCTACACATTGTATTTATCTTACTTTTTACTTAAAACTAAAATCTAAATATACCCTTTTGAAAAGAATAGTTTAAGGATTATGAATATATTTTTTTATGAATTTTTCACTGTATATTTTTAGAGATACTGATATTTCATTTCAGTGAATCATAATGTCTGCTAGAAATATTATGTAGTGACTTTTTTTAAAAATTAAATAAAATTAGATAAAAATAAAGAAAATGAAAACAAATTATAAGAATTGAAAGTAGATTCAATTTTGGAAATGCTGCTGTCATTTTCGAAACCAAATTCTCAATGTTTGTAGGACTCCGCAACCTCTGAAGTTTTGTTATGCTTGGGGAAATTCTCTGGTTTTAATTTTCAGTTCCAATTTCCTTTTTTCGGACAAAATAATATTTCGGCTGAAAAAATAATGTTTCGACCGAAAGACTAAAATCTAACGGAATCCGTCAAAACTGAATGGTTTCCAAGTCTTTTAGCTGAAAAACTAATTCTTTCGGATGAAAAAAGCTTCTTTCGACCAAAAGACTATCGAACGAATTCCGTCCGTCAGAAAAAATGAAACGACACGTCGTATGGTTTTCTTTCACGACAAATTGTATAAATAGGATTTCGGCCGAACAAATTTAACACAATCCATCAAATGAACAAAGAGATATAAGCTTGAGGATAGGGATTTCAAAGCATTTCTATTACTACTTGCAACTGTATTCTTTTCTTTCTTTATTTCTTCCCTTTGTTCCATAGGCTTAATCGAAGGATCGATATCGATACATGGTGGTTTTTTAGAACACAAACAAAGTTTCGAATCATCTTTTTGGTTTTTTTTAAATAAGGTAAATGATGTTTGTTTAACTTTTTATTGGAATAACAATTTATATGTTGAAAGATAAATGTTGAACATTTTTTCAAGGCGAAGTCTTTGTTGAACATATCTTTTACAGATAACTATAAAAGTCATGGGAAACAAAAGTTTGCGCAAGAGAAAATATGATCGCACTCGAGATGATACTCACCAAATCGAACAAAGGAAAGAGCTTTATCAGAGAAAGAAACAAGAATGTGCAAATATTGAAGAAATAAACGATGATAATGTCAATAGAGATTTTTGACAAGAAGAAGTTCAACCAGGTATGCATGCACATATGATGATCAAGCACACGACACACATTGGGACTGTATTCAGAAAGTACAAAATTCAAAGTATAGAATTCAAATTAAAAGTATTGTAAATAATATAATTAATTGTAATTACAATTTGATGTTTTTCAAAAAACATAAATTTGTCTCATAATGTCAAAAAAGATGTTGAAACCTAAATTGAATCAGAAGATGAATCACCTATAGGTATGTGTACATAAATTTAGATTAATACCAGATGAACATGCAAGTATATATAACTTAGTGAATTTGTGTTCGGGTTATGTTTTTTAATATAAACTTTAAATTGAAATATGCAGGAGAATCTATCAACATTGATGATGAAATATTAGAAAATGTTGATACTGAAAAATTTGGAAAGAAAAAATCTAAGCATTATATAAGATATCGAACAAAGAATATGTATAATACTTATTTCAAAGATGAATCAGTAGCAACACATGCTCAACTTTTACTTTCTCTATTGAAGTCAAGAAAGTTAAAATAAGCTACATCATTATTGGGTATTCAAAAGTCGACAAAGGATACAAAGGTGCAACATAATTTCTTTAAAAATATAACTAGTGTATTAAAAGCTTTTGGAAAATCTCGAAAAAAGATGTCTGTGTTGCATGTAAAACGTTACAAACAACAATTGTTTCAGGGAGCAATATAAAAGAACGTTTGACAATACACATGGAAAAAAATTTGGGAATGTCAAGAAAAACATTACACAAACATAGAAAATTTTGTTTCCAAATAGATGTAAATGATGAATTGCCTTGTTAGACAATGATTTCAAGACAACCCTACACAAATAGACTTGCAGAAAATGTTAAAGAATTGGCCCATAATTGTTAGTTGAAAGAATCTCGTGTTTCACCACATACAAGGGATGTGTTGCATCGAAGAATAGCACAAAATCAATATGAAGAACATCCAAAACATATATTTCCAATGACGCAAATAGAGTTGTTTAATAAATTCAAAGAAGAGCACAAAGAAGTTAAAATTTCTATCAATACATTTGTGCAACAAAAAACATGGTTTGTTAGACCCATCTCTGTCTGTGACACATGTTGTTGTCATTATCATGTGGAGTTTGAGTTGTATTACGAAACTTTTTTGGATTTTGGTAAAACTTTATGGCCAAGTTCACCTCCTCCTTCCATAATTCGTGTTTTTATATCTGAAATTCTATGTGAAAGAGAAGATGATGATTTATTTTACAAAAAAAAAATGTGTTGGTGGAAAGAAATGTGATCGTTGTGGAAGTCTAAGTTTGTTTCATTCAAAGTATTATATTTATATGAATGATCAATCATTTTCTAATATAAGAGTCAATTGGAAAAGATATGAATATTTGAGCAGCATGACTCCACATTCTTCAAATGTTATTTCCAAAAGGCTTGATTTGAAGGTAGATAAAATCTATTTGATAGAGTTGTTGAAGAATTTTGAGGAAGAAATCTATAAATACACCAAGCATTCACATAAAGCTCGATGGAAAGATATACAATTCAAACAATCATGTGAAGTGTTTCCACCAGGGATAATTTTGTCTGTAGTTGATTTTGCAGAGAATTACACATTCGCTGCACAAAACGAAATACAGAGTGAATATTATCATTCTGATCAAGTCACTATATTTTTCCATGTTCTATATAGACATGCTCAATGGAGTCTTCTAAACATAGAAAGCACCAATGACAATCAACATGTTATTAAAGAATATCACTTTTATATAAGTGATGATCGAACACATGTCACACATTATGTACAACATTGTTTTGATAAATTTTATGATTCATTGAAAGAACGTGAAATCATATTTGATCGACATTGGATATGGTCCAATGGGTGTGCAGGTCAGTTCAAATCTGCACGATCATTCTATTGGTTATGTCGTCTTCATAAAAAAAAAAATATTACACATTTTTGAACTTTTTTTTAGACTGGTCATGGAAAAGGAGAGCACGATGGTACAGGGGCATGTATAAAATGAGCACTTCGAAGGTATCAGCTGAACTCTCATGCTGATCGATTTGAATCTCCTGAATAAGTTGTTGAATGGTGCAACATGGCGCTAAGTCATGAATATAATCCGTCAAGGGATGTGCGCAGGTGTGTCTATATATAAATGTTACATGTATCTACACAGGATATATAAATTTGAATGTGTTCAAATTTATATTCAATATTCAATCATTTTCTTGAGAGATTTCAAGTTAACAAGTTCTTGTCTTGTGCAGGTATTTTTGGCATGTTGGAATAGAACATGTAAATAGATCAATATCATATGACTCCAGTACAATACCTGGGACAAGAAAAATACATTCAGTTAAAACAAAAAGTTTTCAAAATGGGTTTGCATTTGATAGACGAAATGACTCTTGTTTTTGTTCAGTTTGCATAGACAACTCAGAATCCACAGATATTTGCAAGAACGAAAATGTAGGATATGTTAAAGCTTGGAGACATTGAACTTAATGTAAAAGGGAAAATGCCACTTGCAAGATTAGAGGGGATGGAATCAAATGAAACTATAGTGTCAGTTGATGGCGATAGAGTTTCTGATCTTGTTAGAGAAGGTAAAATTAAAATATTTTTAAATTTTTTCAAATAACTTGTAGATACATACTTGTGTGATAATCTAACACGAATTAATTGTTGTCCAATATATCCAATTATTTGCAGGAGATGTTTTTGTCGTGGTTACACCTATAGACAACACTGAAAAAGTGAAATATTATTTGATGTGATGCACGTCACAAAAGATGAGGCTATTAGAATATTTTGATGATAACGGTTTTATATATGAAAGAGGATCCATTGTATTGAAAGGATATTTTTTTCAAGAAACCCATCAAACCGATACTCATGTTCACTTTCAAGACTACCAGTCAGATGTCACAAGTTGTCAATATAGTCAGTTGGTATGTGCAGCGAGCATAAAGTTAATTGAAGTTCAATAAAAAAAAAAAAGGGTTAGAAAATGTAAAATGTCCAAAGTCGATCATGAACGAATAATTGAAGATGGCATACCATTACATGGTTTTTAAACAAGCTTGGCACATGTGTACATTCCATAATTTTTAACTTTTCATTGAAAGTACATTACAGATTTTGATAACTTGTTTTGAGTATCTTCAAACATATTTTCATTTATGATATTTATAAAAGAGATACTATGTAGGAGTGAGACAACAACTTAATGAATTTGCATCTTAATTAGTGTTAAAATTATGTTCTTGGTATTTAAACAAGAATTAATATAATAACAAGGGAACCACTTATGATGCACTATATTTGAATAAGAGTAAAGGAAGTACTTACAAATTATAGACCCATCGTCATATATCCTTCTAAGCATGCCCCTTTCTAACGTTTGGATGAGACTAATCTTTTTTAAAGAAAGCATAGTATTAGGGCAGCATAATGATATCAAATTCTCATTGGACATCTTGTGATTGGAAATGACTCACATGTTAAGAAAAGTAAAATATATTTTAATGAAGTTTATTCGATGGGGTTTGCTTGTTTTAGAATGTTTGAACCCATTCCCATAAATGTCTTATGGAGTTGTCCCCTTCAAACCCATAATTTCCAACCATACTCTTTGATTTTCCCCATGTTCATAAAGGGGCACACATGTTTGGAAAGCATATACTATTATATGTAGGGTGATTAAGTCATATTAATTACAAAACGGTCCCTCTCACATGAAGTCATAAAACTTCATGTCCACCTTTTCAAAATATTTATAATTGTTTATTTCACAACAATGTCGATATGAACGATTATATCAAAACATTAATCATATTTGATGAACCCAATCAAATTCCATCCCTAAAAATTTCCACCACTTCCATGACAAACCTTATCTTAGAAAGATGAAAACATACTACACAATATTAAAAGAAAGAGGTGTTAACACATCATATATGAATCAATGGTCAAGGTAAATGGCCTATTACAATGAATCATTCACATTGCAAACCCGTCAATAGAGAACGCAATGTTAGGTGGTAGCAAAGTCCCTTCTTAAAAACAATTTAGATACTAAAAACAATGTAAAATTGTAATTTCACTTGAGTTGTCCAATTTTTATAATAACAATTAGGAAATCAAATTATAATTTTACCAAAAATTAAGTTTTTCAATTCCAATAATAACTATTAGAAAGTCATAACTTCAATTAAAACTTTTTATAAATCATAAAATTGTTTTACATATAGCAATTAAATACTTATGGATTTACAGGTAGCAATTAAATACTGTTGTTTTATTTTTTAGGTCATTTTCCTAGTCTTTCATGGATTTATGCAGTCTTTTATTCTCATTGCCAAATATTTATGAAAGGAAAAATGAAATCATCTCTTGAAATAATTTTTTATTAAAGTTGGTTTTATCACCTAGAATCAAGATGAATAAAGTATCAATATCAGATTCAAAAGAGTGAATATAAAATCTAAAAATGTGAAAATGGAATTTTCAAAGAGTTCCAAAATGCTAATTGTAATTCTAAAAATGTTAACTTTGATCCAAAAATTTTGTGGTAAATAT
>JZKD02S0359447.1:597432-652770 GCA_000966675.3 Picea glauca | reverse complement strand
AATGAAGAAGCCTTTGAGATTTACTAAAAGGTAAATTTATCTTTGCTAGGTGCCACATAGTAGATCCATTGAGAATCAGGTTGTTTTGGTATGCCACAAATTTAATTAGAGACTTTAATAAAGTTTGTTTTTCTTTTTTGAATATGATTGCATAGATTAAGTAAAACTTTTGGAAGTGGAGGAGCATGCCTCCAATAAGTTGGTTTTTGTAGGAGTAGTGATCCAATGAGGAGTAGGCCTCATGATAGGTGTAGATCAATCTTTAGGATATACATAGATTTGAACTTCTAAGGAGTAGGAATCGTGATTGGTGTAGGTCAATCTATAGGAAACTTATGAATACAATATTTAGAAAACACAAGAGTGAGAGACATAGAGAGAAAGAACATTTGGAGAAAAATGAACTCCTTTAGCTCTTAATTTCTTGTTATATTTATATTAAAAATACTTCAATTAGATTTGACTGAGTCACACACATTAACACCCATTTATTTAAGTCTTGAGCTCACCACTACATTCCAATAATCACAATACTAAATGATGGAAATAAGAATAATAATAAAAAAGACAACTACATGAATATCAAATATTTGAACTTCTTCCTAGATAAAATGAAACTAGGTACAATAATTGTAGTGAAAAAGCAAGTAAATTTTAGAAGTATAAGGGCCACGTGTCCACAGACTGTGAGTTGGCCGCGGGTGGCTATCCCTATGGCCAAGTCATGGGAAGACCCATGGCTTCGCCACAGGGTTGGCCACTTGCGGCCAACTCACAGTCCAACACTACAAATTACACTACAATTACACTAAAAATTACCAATTACGCAGTCCAAATTACAAATTACACAGTCCAACACTACAAATTACACTACAAATTACACTACAAATTATTACTAAAATTATATTCTACTTAACTGTGACTGTGAGTTGGCCACCCGCAGCCAACTCATAGTCCAACACTACAAATTAGACAACCCAAATTACAAATTACACAGTCCAGCACTACAAATTACACTACAAATTAAGACCAAAATTATATTCTAGTGAACTGTGACTATGAGTTGGCCGCGGGTGGCCAGCCCTGTGGCCAAGCCGTGGGCACACCCATGGCTTGTCCATAGGGCTGGCCACCCACGGCCAACTCACAGTCCAACACTACAAATTACACTACAATTACAGTACAAATTACAAATTACACAGTCCAACACTACAAATTACACTATAAATTATTACTAAAATTATATTCTATTGGAATGTGACTGTGAGTTGGTTGTGGGTGACCAGCCCTATGGCCAAGACGTGGGCACACCCATGGCTTGGCGACAGGGCTGACCACCCGTGGCCAACTCACAGTCCAACACTACAAATTATTACTAAAATTATATTCTAGTGGACTGTGACTGTGAGTTGGCCGCAGGTGGCCAGACCTGTGGCCAAGTCGTGGGAACGCCCACAACTTGGCCATAGGGCTAGCCACTCATGGCCACCTCACAGTCCAACACTACAAATACTATAAACACTACAAATTAAAAATGTAAATTACATTTAAACCATACATTTTAAAATTTGTTATTGAATATATATTCTACACTATAGAAATTTACCTGTTGTTCAGCGTGTCCACGCTCGCAAATGCAACAATGACCCCTCCGCTCACGACCTCACGATGACCCTTGTTCTCACGACCTCCTGATGACCTCACAAGCACAACCACCTCACATACGACCTCACGACCTCACGTCCTCTGCTCTCAAGAAACAACAACAAATTTTGTAAAATGTTTCAACATCGATGTGTGGTTGATATATAAACAATCTTTCAGCCGAAAGATAGTTCGGTCGAAAAATAGTTCGGCTGAACAATTGTTCGGTCGAAAGAGGATTGCCGGAAAGAAAATATTCGGCTGACTAAATTTGTAAACACAAATTGAGGGTGCGGTTATTGCACCATTCGATTTGACGTTTCTTTTTTCGGCTGAAAAATAGTTCGACTGAAAAAAATATCTTTTGGCTGAAAAATATTATGAGTTCAGCCGAAAAAATGTTTTTCGAAATTTTGGAGACCTGATTGTCACGAAAGTGTAACCCACCTCCGTGATTTCACCCTTAACTAATACTGGTTTTTGTATACCTTGGATTTTTCTAGTAGTGTCATAAATGTCTTTATACTTAAGTGTCTTTACATAGCAATCTAGTATTTCTTTGTGCTTTTCCAACCAATCTATTCCAATAATGACATCATAAAATCCTAGTGGCAGGATGTTCAGATTTGTTTTTATGTTTTGACCATCTAAACTGAACTCAAAATCAGAAATAAATTCAACTACTTTCCTTTTAGTTCCTGTTGCTAATTGTACCAGCCATGATTTCGTGTGTTTCATCCTCTTAAGTTTATTTGACTCTACTAATCCAGGAGTGATATATATTAACATAGCACCAGGTTCAATTAAAACGAAAATTCGGGTGTTATTGATTTTACCTTCAATTTCCACCAGAGAGGACTGATGGTCAACTTGTCGACCATCCATGGCTACATTTATCCGATGCAGGCTTCTGCCCACATCACCCACCATCGAGGGTTCTTGAAAATTATTATCGATAGTTCTATTTGTTGTATTTAAACGTGGACAGTTCCTCCTTAGATGAGGATCTCCACATTACCATCACTTCAATGGTTCACGGGGACTGTCCCCAAACTTCTTTGTTCCCAGATTTACCGGTTTACCACTACCCTATGTACTCAAATGATTGGAGCGAAAGAATTTCCTAGGAAATCTTTTTGTTGCATTCCGATAAGGAGCTAACTAGTATCCCTTCTTCCGCTGGTTCATTTGGTCTTGTTTCTTATCCTTCCAAGCTTTTGGAAACTATGCTCATTGTTTGTACTGATTGTAGCACATTCCTGCTTTCCTGAATACTTCACTCAAGGACTTTGGGTTGTCAAACTCAATTTTGTCCTTGCCGGATTGTGGTAAGCAGCTTAGGAACCGATGGATTTTTACCTTGTCCTCCCGGATATAAGGTACGGACCTTAGTAGTTCTAGGAATCTATTTATAAGATCCTCCATTGTCATCTGACCAAGTCGTAACTCATAAAATTATTTCATTTTCCTTTCATAGTAGCTTTCAAATAGGTATTGTTTCTTAAAATATTTCTTGAAGTCGGACCATTCCATCTGTTTCTCTTTTAGGCCCTTAGCCAATTTCAGATCTTGCCACCAGATGTTGGATTTTCCTTTCAGATTGTAAATGGCCATCCTGACCTTCATATTGCTAGAATAGTTATATATATGGAAGTATTTTTTGATATCTAATAACCATGCTTCAGCTTCCTCACCTGTCCTAGATTCCCCATCAAATGTAGCATGTTTAATGTTCTTGAATTCCCCTTCAAGATGATCTACATGTTTCCTTCTTCTGTCTGTTTTTTCTTTATCTTCAACTGAAGGGGTACCCGCAGATGAGCTATCCTCTTTTTCTTCTTCAGGACCAAAATTCTTGGAGGCCCTTTTATTGACCTCTTCTTCATGATTATTGTCATTTGGGATTTTATTTGTAACTATACTGTGCAACAGGACTTCATTTATCTATTGCTTCTCCTGCTGTGCTTTCTTCAATTTTTCATTGTCATCTTTGAAAACCTGCAACTCAACAATAAGATTTCTCATTGTTTCTAGAACTTCGATAGGTGAGATTTCGTCACTATTCTATCTCTGATTTTCAGGAAGCCCTTGTTCAGGATTCCCACCAAGTCTAATTTCTACATCATCCTGGGTTGCCATAATTAACATAGAACAAAAAAGGTTTTCTATTTGTAACAATAAAGGTTTATTAGTTTTGCATAAATAGAAATATATGCTAAGTAACAAAATGTGGCCCTGTTCAAGGTCCAATGTTGTAACCTTTTCTCTGATACCATATGTAATGAACCTCAAAATCTATCAAATAAAAAAAAAAATTGTTCATGCATTCATTCTTAAATGGGTTCGTAATTGAAAGAAGGTAGCCCTTTATATTTCTTTTTTAAACTCTGAAAGTTTTCTAGTGTCCTGGCTATCATCGATTCACATTACTACCCAACTTAAAAATACAAAAATATGCATACTCTGCATTCAAATAACTACTTATAGTCTTGTAGTTATATTCACTTTCATATCTATACAAATATATATCCATATAATAGGCTTAAAACTACAACGATTTTGGGGCTTATGTCCCTAAGCCCTATGCATACATTTGACTCGCAAAAACCTGATGAAAAGAACTTATGTAACAAGGATAAAAGTAAAGGGTTGGATTATACACCTCTGCAAAGTATTTTACCAAAATACTATCAAACCCTATTTTAAAAGAATTCAGATGGGAATGGTGGTTAGGTAAGGTCTCCCAGGTAAATTTTGTGTAACGATTTTCTATACCCATTAGCCCTTGTGAGCAACTCGTTCGACTCCACCTATCCTACGTAAAATATTCAACTGAACAATGTATTAACTAAGTTCATAATGGTTTATGGTTAAAGGCATCCATGAGTCGCACAGGTACTTTCTTTAATCCATATCGCATTAAATGTGAAAGGAAGGGATCGATCAGATGAGAGTTAAACCCTGGCCTAGCCATTAATGGGACAGGGTGTATGCACGTGTTGAGGCCATCATCTGACCCGTCATCCACTATGGGTGCGCCAAGTCTACTCCATCACATGGCCTTTCATACCAACAATATTCATTCTACGAGGAAGGGTTCTTTAGGTTATAGTGTTTTTACTTCTATCGTGGGGAGGTTCTTCGAAACCTAGCTCTGGGACTCCATTTCTTGGTGAAAGGAAAGACAATTGTGAGGTATTCCTCTAATGGAGGCGGCATCCTTACCCAGCCGCCTGGTAAGTTTCACACTATCACTTCATCTTTGGTCATGGATTAGTGCTCGATTTCTCTTTTTCTTTTTATCACTGAGGGGTAAACCTATGCGCCCTAACGTTTATACCGACTGTTAGTAGTTACTCCCTCATTGCCAAATTTCAAGGAAAGACTTTGGAATTCCTCGCTACTCATAAGTAGCTTCACTATCGTATTCTTATCTATTCCAAATTTCCAAAAAAGGCTTGATACCTCATTCTTTTACTTTCTTGGTGCTTCCAAGGGTTTTCGTAAGTAGTTTTCATTAGGGCTTGTCGTTCTCTCTTTGCTTCACTGTTTTGTACCATCATTTGATACAGAGTCTTCGCGAAACTTCTGTAGGGTTCCATCCCATAAGTTAATTTGTTAGAGTGAGATTCATACTGTAAATGCAATGTATTCTTGTCCATGTTAAACAAGTTTTCATTTCATAGTTTCTGATAACATTACCTATTATGTTTGGTTATTCTTCGTGTGGTGTTTAACTAATGTTTTCCCAACCTAACTCTATTTATCCGCCTCTAGGAGTTCTTTTGATTGTACACCATCCTCACCAATATCCCGTAGCTTCAAAAGAGAAGATTGAATAAACATTTTCATATTTTCTTCTATATCTCTCGAATTAGTGATACCCCTTAGGTTCGAAAGTCTTATATCATGCAACTGGTAAAAATTTACGGACTTTGTATTGACTTTCCACGACCATTCATTATGGAGAGGGTGTCTATATTACTCCATGTTAAATTAAAAAAACGGTTCCTTTGGTTAAAATTAGGAATTCTCATATTAACTCTGTATTGACTTTATTTCCTTATGAAGGTCTTGTCTAGTATAATCTCTTTGTATCATCTGTTCCTCCATATAAGTACATTATACTCATCCATTGTTTAATGTTTTCTCGAATTGGTGTTGGGACTACTGTACATTTACGAAAATCATATTTCTTGTAAAACCCTTCCCTTTGAACTGGATATTGTGACTAATGATGGGGCCCTGTTTAATGTGAGGGTACCCATCAGATTGATCAAGCTCACTCCTCCCCTTTCGGTTCGTTGATGGTTCACGACTAGGATTTGGAGCACACTTATGGCCAATCCAATATAAGTAAAGGTTTTGTTAGTTGATAACTTCGTTGTCTTACATGGATTATCAAATTTTGAGTTTGTTTTGTTCTCTATTTGTTACTAAAAAAAATTAAATGCCTTGTTCTTTTATAGGTTTACATGGATGTTGCGCTGGATTAAATCAGGCACTACTCAAAAAGGTATTTTGGTTCCCAATAAGAGAAGTTCTTGAAGAATTTGGAGGAATCCTAGTGAGAAGTTCTTGAAGAATTTGGAGGAATCCTGGTGATGTTGGTTATCACTCCAGCGTTCTTTATTTAAGACTTTTGATCCAAATCTTTAGATGTACAGATCTTTGTATTTTTTGCTACAGAAATGTTTAATTCCCTTCCTATTATTTGATGGTTGCGATTCACTTTACTAGTCTCTATACCATGGACTTTGTTAGTAATGATTCTTGTCTTGGGCACAAGAGTATCCAAGTCTTCAAGCTGCACAAGAAGCGCCCAAGAACAACATAGAAAAATCTTGTCTCAGGCTTCCCATCATGTAAGTAGGCGAAATTATATTGTCGATGGTCCAGATTCATCCATAGGAGCAGATCGACGATCGATGGGAAATCGCAGTTAGCAGAGATGCGCTAAGATTAGCATGACGGATAGCGTCAATATTGCACGCATGAAAGGATTGCAGCCGTCCATCCAAAGGACACATGGCCTGTGATCTAGTCACGTCGACTTTTCATCATTCGCGAGTTCGAAGGGTGAGGGTTCTATGTCGTTCTACATCTTGAAACCTGAACCTTGAAGCGCCGAAAGCATCGAAAGTCAGGCCCGCAGTATCATGGAGTAGTCTCAGTCGTCCATCCAAAGGGGACACCTAGTGTGCGATTAGGATCCCCACCTTTTCGCCCATCATGACTTCAAAGCACAAGGACTGGCTCCTTCATATCCCTGAGGCGTGAGGTTCCAAGACCGTCCAAGACCCGGGCCCACAGTATCGCCAAGTGAGTTCAGGACCATCAGATATGAGAAGGACGCGTGGCACCCAATTAAGCCATCTCAGCATTTCACTCATCGCGACTGTGATAGGCAAGAATTGGCTCCTTCCCATTCATGAATGTCGAAAGCACCTTGAGAATAAACAGAGGGTCACAACCTGTGGTCACTTGGGAAATAAAAGAGCTGTGCAAGAAGGGCCAAAAGCGTCAAGTTTGGCCACAAGAGGGATCATCACGATCTCCAGGTGCCATTTGATTCGAGCTCAATCCTGGTTTTCACTTGGAGTAAATGAAGGTGAGAAGGGGTGGTTGAAACCTCTCCTCATTCATTAAGTGTAATGTATGGAGAGTCTGGAAAGTTGTCTTCCCAAGAGGGTCCTGTGTATTAATTTTCCCAAAGAATCCATCCCGAGTCCTCAATTATCCAGAAAGGTCTGCACACGCTAACTCAACACTTAATGGCTCAACTACTCCCCTTGCAGGAGCCATGCGCATTTAAGGCCGCGTCTAACAAACAATATCCATCCAAATTTGGTTGAAGGGACACCAAGCCTTATATGACTGAGCATGCCTCTGTTAGGAGAATGTTTCTGAGTATATAGACTCATTCTTTGTATTTTTTAATCATCGATGGTTGAGCAAGGCTCCCGATTGTAAAAGATTTAATGAAGCACTGATTATGCTAGTTATGTATTAGCATCTGAGACTTCTTTCCTTATGAATGTCAGCTTCTTTCCGTGTCTTTGTTCATACTGTATTAGAACAACTCGGAATTGGAGGATCCAGTCGAGTTGTAGTTGTTATAGGATGATGTAGGTTGGATCATTGTAACAGCTGCATTGTCTCTAATCAGTCTTGTGATTTTCTCAATGATGAATGACTTGGAATTGGAGGATCCAGTCAAGTCACCCCTTCAGTTACCCGAAACTTTGAACCAAGAGGATGTTGCATTTAGATTTTTTCTTCTGCAAACTGTTGAAAGCCTTGTTTCCCGAGGTAGTTTTGCTCACTCCTCTCACCAAGTATTCCACTTGGCCATTTTACAATCAACCCATTGACTGAAGTTAGATCAAGACCTCCTTTGTTCTTTACATACCAGACCTGGTCCCTGAGCTAGAGTGATTCCATCCTGGGTCTCTAACCATTTGATCACCCATTAAACTTATCATGACATAAAACTAATGGGCATTGGGCTCTTCTCCTGTTGCAATCTAAGAGTGACTTATGATGCTAACATTTCTGGTGCCATTGTCGGGGACGAAGTTGAAAATTGTCCCTAGGATTGAACGACATTGAGCCTCTGATTTTGAAGGTGCATCAGGTATCAAGGCCTTTGAATATTTCTACTGTGCACCTGGAGACTCCATTGTGACGAATCCACTATGGCGAACCTACCATGTTAATTGTGGCTTTCATAGGCAGACACACGTGGTCCCATCCACAACTACCTCTAACTACACCTAAAGCTGATCCAAAGGTGGTTCTTAGAAAAGGAAAGGCCTTTGAAGAAGAAGCTTCCACCGTCGAACCAGGTAATCTTCCATCTCCTTCTGTAGGAACTCCATTTTCTCCTCCTCAGTTTCTTAACAGACCTTTTTCTAAGGTTTCCCGTTTCCTGAATTTTGGGAGTGTTCTTGTTGAGTTTTCCCCTCCTGGTCTGGGATTGGAGGGAAAAATCCTTGTCACTCCCCTCTCCTATGAAGTTGTATTTTGGCGTAGACCCAGGACCCCAGAAGATTTCCCCACTCCTATCTTTACCACTCCTCTTCTTGTTACTGTTACCACTCCTGCATAAAGAGGAGCATCTAATGACTTTAGCCCGTTAGCCTTCTCCTTAAATCCCCTTTTGTTTCCCATTCCACTTCGAGACTCATTCCCAGTAGCCCCTTCACGAACTCCTTCTCCTCCAAATTCTCCTCCACCTAATATTCCTATGGCTGGCTTTAATCCCCCTCTAAATAGAATGGATTCCATAGTCGTTGCTAGATATGATCCCTTAATCATACCCCATTCTATGAATCATCTCTCTACTTGAGATTACTTGAAGTATATGCCCAAGTTCACCGGGGAAGGGGACATAACTGCGGAAGAGCACCTGGCTTCTTTCTACAGTTATACAGACAACCTGAACATTGAAAATGAAGATGTCTAGATGAGAGTCTTCGTCCAGAGCCTGGATGGTGAGGTGAGGAAGTGGTTTAGAGGATTGGCCCCCAGATCTATTACTGGGATTGAAGCTCTGGATAGTGCTTTCCTAAGGCAGTGGGGAGATAGGAAGGATTTCATGTATTACATGACAAAGTTCGGGTCTTTGAAGAAGATGGAAGGAGAGTATGTCTCTGACTTCTCCAAAAGATTCAATAAGATGTATAATAAAATTTCGGCTGAGATAAAACACTCAGAATCCTCGGCCAAGATTTCTTATGCTAGTGCGTTTGGTTCCGATTTCTGTCTTTTATTGAGAGAAAGAAGATCCACCTCCTTAGCTCAAATGCAAGATGCAGCCATAGAGGTGGAATCCAATGTATTAACAGCTGATAGACTAAGGAACAAGGCCGATGTAGACAGAAGAAAGGGAAGATCGGAAACCTCAACTTCTGGCCCATCGGTGCCCCACCTTCAGGTGGATGAACTTACCAGGATCATGAAGTCTCTATTTGTAGAGATGGAGAGAATGAAGGTGGAGGGGAGGCAAGCATACAAGGGCCCTCAAAGCACCGAAAATAAAGGAGGCTTCAGGAGGCCAAACAATGTTACTTCCCCGACTGTGCAAAGAGATAGGGGAAGAGACAGAGAAGACCAGAAAATTTAGGCCCCTTTCCAAAACAATTTTATGGTCAAGGAATAAGAAGGGGAAACAAATGAGTTTAATCCTGAAATCCATTTCTTTGGAGATACTCCTCCTATTCCTCATCTCACTCAATCAACATATGAGGAGTCTCTCATGGATAGTCAACTAAATGAAATGAGCAAGGAAAACAAGGCTAGTGGTAGCCAAGGCAGGTATGATCTGAGGTCTAAGAAAAAGGTAGTAGCACCTGAGGTTCCTAAGCAGCCCACTAGAACAGAGAAACCTACTGATGAAGTAGACAATAGTCACAGAGGTAAGAATCCTTAACCCCTCTATCCCATAATCCAGATTCATGTCCCCGAAATAAGAGAAATTCCGAAGCTTACAACTTCTTTTAATTTCGAGCATGAAATTCAAAAGATCAGAATCCTTGTGCACCTAACCGAATTGATTAAACATGAAGGGTTCAAAAAATTCTTCTCTAAGCTTTTACAGTCCGAGGTCTCATGCTTTCCCACAGACTCCATCAATTTGAAATATGAGAAGCCTGTAGTTATTCTAGGTCCTATGTTAGAAGACAAGAATAACTCATCCCCTCCCTTCTACACTTCCTTGAACATACATGACAAGGTACTACACAACTGCTTGATGGATTTAGGGGCTTCTCACAACCTCATGCCCAAAAATGTCATGGAAGAGTTAGGGCTAGAAGTCACTTAAGCCTATCATGACCTCTATTCCTTTGACTCCAGAAAAGTGCAATGTCTAGGAGTTATCAAAGACCTGGTCGTGACCCTGTTTCAGTTGCCCATGAAAAGTGTGGTCATGGATATTGTAGTGGCTGAAGTCCCCCCCAAGTTCGGTATGTTATTATCAAGATATTGGATAAAAAGACTGGGGGAAACTTTGCAGATGGACCTCACATATGCTACTATCCCATTGTTTGGAGGAGAACATAGAAGGCTATACAGGGAAGCCCAATTGGCCTATATAATCAGTGATGAAGCCAACCCTACCAAACATCCTATTTTTGCCTTAGACACTGATTTTGGTTCCATTTTACTACAACTCACTCAGGCTCCTGAGCCTCCTCTTAAAATCAGAAAGCGGCCCACTACTCTTCATGGATTTTCTTCCCCCATCTCCCCTGTCTGGAAAATATTTTTTGATGGAGCCTCTTCCAGGGAAGGCGTTGGTGCTGGGGTGTTTTTTGTGTCGCCTACTCAGGAAACCATATCTCTGTCATACAAACTAGAATTTTAAGCTACCAACAATGTGGAAGAGTACGAAGCTCTTATCCTAGGATTAAAAGCCGCAAGGGAAATGGTAATTCAGGAGGTGGCAGTGTTCGAAGATGCAGAGTTGGTGGTCCAACAGATCAGAAATTCTTATCAGGCTAAGAATCCTCGACTCGGGAGTTACAAAAATGAGTTATGGGACCTAATTGACAGTTTCTTATCAGCATTTAACATCTCTTTCATCCCAAGAGAGAAGAATACAGTGGCAGATTCCTTGGCTACATCAACAAGCAATTTCAAAGTGCCCTTGCCACCCAAATTCATATACGATGTAGAAGTAAAATACAGGCCCTCCATACCTAACAACATCAAGCATTGGAAGGTATTCTAGGATGATCTCGAGATCAAGAAATTCCTGGAGACTGTCGAAGAATTTTCAGAGATGCATATTGACCAAGACTCTGTCTCTGAAGAAGAGCTTGATGGGGGTAAGTTTCTGAGTAAAATAGCAGAGTGTAACATTGTGCAACTCCCCAGCAAGCATATTCCAAGAGGATTGGTTCCTTTGGAAATGCTTTTTGATAGAAATGATGTGTCATTAAAAGGGGAAATCTCAAAGGATGATGTTGGTACTATTCAATGCAACATTGGCACTGAGAGTGAGCCCAAGTATGTCAAATTGTCAAAAATTCTAACAAAGGAGCAGAGGTCTGAATACGCTGGACTTTTGAAGGAATTTGCTGATGTGTTTGCTTGGACCTATGAAGATCTCAAAACATATAATACTTCTTTCATTGAGCATAAAATCCCATTGAAAAGGGAGGCAAAGCCGTTTAGGAAGAAGCTAAGACAGATCAATCCTATGTTGTTGCCTATTATGGAAAGGGAAGTACAGAAGCTGCTACAGGCCCAGATCATCGTGCCACTGAGATACTCAGAGTGGGTGGCCAACTTGGTACCAGTAAGGAAGAAGAATGGAGAAATCAGACTCTGTGTAGACTTCAAAAACCTGAACAGGAGCTCGCGGAAGGACAACCACCCCTTACCAAAGATGGAACATATGTTACAAAGGGTAACAAGGGCATCCAGGATGTCCATGATCAATGGTTTCTCTAGCTACAATCAAATATCTGTTCTGCCTGAGGACAGGGAAAAGACGACATTTACCACTCCATGGGGCACATTCATGTATGCCAAAATGCCTTTTGGATTAATGAATGCAGGGGCAACGTTTCAACGTGCCATCGACATAGCTTTTATTGGGGAAAAGGATAAGTTTGTGGTCATCTATCTAGATGACATAACTGTATTTTCAAAATCTGATAAAGAACAATGTTGTCATCTTAGGAAGGTTTTCTTGAAATGCAGGAGTTTTGGCATTTCATTAAACCCGAAGAAATATTTGTTCGCCATGCAGGAGGGAAAGTTACTAGGCCACATATTATCAATGGAAGGAGTCAGGATCGATCCTAGCAGATTTGAGGCAATACAAGCCTTATCAATCCCGAGGTCCAAGAAGGAGGTCCAATCTTTCCTTGGTAATATTAATTTTCTAAGGAGGTTCGTGCCTAACTTTGTTGAGGAGGTAAAACTTATAACAACCATGTTAAGGAAAGGAAATGAAGTGAGGTGGACTTCTGAATCGTGAAATTCCTTTGAGAAAATAAAGAAGGCCCTGTCTCAAGCCCCTATGCTTATCAGTCCCGATTATTCAAAGGATTTCCTTATTTTCTCCTTTGCCTCACCTAAAACGGTGGCTGTTGTTTTATTACAGACAAACAAGGTTGGGATAGAGCAGCCTATTGCCTATTTCAGCCGAGCATTGAGGGATGCCAAAGTCAGGTATGACACTATGGAGAAGCGGGCCTATGCCCTAGTAAAGGCTCTCAAGGCATTTAGAATCTATGTCCTGCAGTAAAAAATCATCGCTTATGTCCCCTCAGCTGTTGTTAAAGACATTCTTATTCAGCCTGACATAGACAGGAGAAGGAGTAAGTGGATAGCCAAGAGTCTGGAATTTGACCTAGAAATAAATCCTACCAAATTGATTAAAGGTCAAGGTTTATCCAAGTTGTTGGCTGAAGCCAATTGCCAAGATTTGGGGGTAAGTTTCATCAACGAATGCTTAGGAATTAAGCAGGGTCGGTTGTCTAAAATAGACCCTCAAATATAGCCCCCATTGGCTCGGTGTCCCTGGTATAGGGATGTCATATATTTCCTGCAACAGTTGCGGCCTCTAGACGGCCTGCAAAGAAACGAGGCAAGAGCTCTGAAGCTCAAAGCAGTCAGATACTACCTTATCGATCAATTTTTATATTGGAAAGACCCCTTGGGGTTGCTTTTGAAATGTGTAGATCCACAAGAGACTAACAGGATCATGGTTGAATTTCATGACAGCCTATGTGGAGGGCATCATTTCTGGAAAACCACAGCCTACAAAATCCTCAGGGCTGGGTACTATTGGCCCACTGTATTCACCAACGTCTGCAGAAGGGTTAGAGATTGCATCAAATGTCAAATATTTGCAGGAAAACAACAACTCAAGTATTTGCCGTTAAATCCTGTGGTTGTTTCAGGATCTTTCCAACAATGGGGCCTAGATTTCATTGGAGAAATTCACCCCTCTTCCAGTGGGAAACACAGATGGATCCTGACTGCCACAGATTTCTTTACCAAGTGTATTGAAGTTATACCTACTAGGAGTGCTTTCCAAAAGGTAATCATCGGATTCCTGGAATACCTCATCACAAGATTCGAATGCCCAAGTAAGATTGTCACTGATAATGCAACCTCTTTCATGGCTAAGCCATTATCCAAGTTCTGTGAGCAATTCAGGATCAAACTGATTCACTCCACCCCATACTATCCCCAGGGCAATGGTTTAGCAGAGTCCTCCAACAAAAGCCTGATAAGGATCATAAAAAGACTGTTGGAAGACAACAAGAAGGCCTGGCATTCAAGATTGAAATTTTCTCTATGGGCCGATCGAGTGACCACAAAGAGATCTATAGGCATCTCTCCTTTCCAATTATTGTATGGAGCAGAGATTGTCTTTCCTTCTCATTTAGCCATTCCTGTAGCAAAATTCCTCCAAGATCATCAAGAGGAGCCTTATGACATGATCAGAAGAATTCATTAGCTAGTGGAAGTCCAGCAGGCTAGGGAGTAGGTAATGAGAAGAATTCAGGACCATCAGTAGAGGATCAAGTAGGTTTTTGATAAAAAAGATAAGAAGGAAGAGTTTCAGATATGAGACCTGGTACTAAAATGGGATGCTCCTAAACAGGATAAAGGAAAGCATGCAAAATTCGAAGCCCTGTAGATCAGGCCTTTCCAAGTATCTGAAGTATTCTCAAATAACACCTACAGGGTACGAGATTTGAAGGATCAAGAAGTTTTCAATGGCCTCGTGAATGGGCATTTCCTAAAAATATTTTTCTCTTGAGCTGAACATGGCTCTTTCGCGGTTGTAAATATTTTTTTTCTTTCCGTCTTTAAGTTTTAAATAAATGACTCCATATCCCAATAGCAAGGCACTGGAACTACAAAATGATTCCTTAGAGAATTAGAGGGATGAATCTATCCCCCATGGAGCCTATGTTAGTAATGATTCTTGTCTTGGGCACAAGAGTATCCAGGTTTGCAAGTTGCATGAGAAGCGCCCAAGCGCAACACAAAAAAATCTCGTCTCAGGCTTCCCAGCAAGTAAGCAGGTGAAATTATATTGTTGATGGTCCAGATTCATCCATAGGAGCAGATCGACGGTCGATGGGAAATCACAGTTAGCAGAGTTGTGCTAAGATTAGTGTGACGAATAGCACCCATATTGCATGTAGGAAAGGATTGCAGTTGTCCATCCAAAGGACATGTGGCATGTGATCTAGTCATGTCGGCTCTTCGGCATTCACGAGTTTGAATGGTGAGGGTTCTATTTCATTCTACATCTTGAAACCCTGAACCCCGAAGCGCTGAAAGCGCTGAAAGTCGGGCCCACAGTATCACGGAATAGTCTCAGTCTTCCATCCAAAGGGGACACCTGGTGCGTGCTTACACTCCTAGCCTTTTCGCCCATTGCGACTTTGAAGTGAAAGGAGTGGCTCCTTAATACCCCCAAGGCGCGAAGTGCCAAGAGCATCCAGGACCCGGGCCCATAGTATCGCCGAGTGAGTTCAGGACCGTCAGATAGGAGAAGGACGTGTGGTGCCCAACTAAGCCATCTCGGCGTTTCTCTCATCGCGACTGTGATAGGCAAGGATTAGCTCCTTCCCATTCACGAACGCCGAAAGTGCCTCGTGAATAAACATAGGGTCACAACCCATGGTCACTTGGGAAGTAAAAGAGTTGTGCAAGAAGGGCCAAAGGCATTGAGTTTGGCCATAGAAGGGATCATCGCAATCTCCAAGTGCCATCTGATTCGAGCTCAATCCTAGTTTTTGCTTGGAGTAAATGAAGGTGAGAAGGGGTGGTTGAAACATCTCATCATTCATTAAGTGTAATGTATGGAGGGTCTGGCAAGCTGTCTACCCGAGAGGGTCATGTGTACCAATTTTTCCAAAGAAGCCATGTCGAGTCCTCGACTAGCCAGAGAGGTCTGCACACGCTAACTCGACACTTAATGGCTCAGCTACTCCCCTTGCAGGATCCATGCGCAGTTAAGGCAATGTATGACAAAGAATATCCGTTCGAATTTGGCTGAAGGGACACCAAGCCTTGTATGACTAAGCACGCCTTTGTTAGACGAATTTTTCTAATTATATAGACTCAGTCTTTGTATTTTGTAATCATCGATGGTTGAACAAGGCTTTTGATTGTAAAATATTTAACGAAGCACTGGTTATGTTGGTTATGTATTAACATTTGAGACTTATTGCCTTATGAATGTCAGCTTCTTTCCATGTCTTTGTTCATACTATATTAGAATATCTCGGAATTGGAGGATCCAGTCGAGTTGTAGCTGTTATAGGATGATGTAGGTTGGATCACTGTAATAGTTTCATTGTCTCTAATCGGTCTTGTGATTTTCTCAACGCTAAATGACTTGGAATTGGAGGATCCAGTCAAGTCACCCCTTCAGTTACCCGAAACTTTGAACTAAGAGGATCTTGCATTTAGAGTTTTTCTTCTGCAAACTGCTGAAAGGCCTGTTGTCTGAGGTAGTTTTGCTCACTCCTCTCACCAAGTCTTCCACCTAGCCATTTTACAATCAACCCATTGACTAAAGTTAGATCAAGACCTCCTTTGTTCTTTACATACCAGACCTGGTCCCTGAGCTAGAGTGATTCCGTCCTGGGTCTTTAACCATTTGATCACCCATTAAACTTATCGTGACATAAACTGATGGGCATTGAGCTCTGCTACTGTCACAATCCAGGAGTGACTTCTGACGCTAATAGACTTGTTGAGATATTTGAGTTGGAGAGCCATAATGTGATTCACAGGGAAAGGCGGAACTGTACACTGATCTGTTTCAGACATTTAATAATGAAATCTTTATTCATAATTTTTTGGTGTCAAGCATTTAAATTCTCTCATTCGGAGTAGATTATGCATTAATTTGTGCACACTTGCCCCTATATATATATATATATATATATATATATATATATATGTGTAACTATATATCTATAATTATCTTAATTTACATGAGTAAATGCTTTCCTCATCATTGATGGTCACATTTTCGATAGCTTCTACAACCTATTTATATAATCCATGATTATGGTTTTGCATAGAGATAAATGAGTATAATATTCCTAAATTCATTTCCAGATTTATTTAAATGTTTACATATATTAAAATCTCACTACAGGAGTTGAATACTTAAAGGCGTATGACGTCATGATGATCTTATGACAGGTAGAAAGTTTCCAGTATTTGAAATTTCAGGATTTGCATGATTAATTTATTTCTTCAAGTAGAATAAATCTATTCTTGGCACGACTAACACATAGTAGTTTTGTAACACCATTTACTGTTCAGATCTATCTCTATTCGCACTACAGATAGAACACATTTCTTTATAAATTCATATATTAATATATTGGTTCTGTTACTACAACAAAGAACCCACATAAATCCATATATATAAATTTTGTAGTATACTAGGTCATTCCTACAGGAGATAGTATACTATGATCATATAGCTACAGTGTGTAATCGAACCAAATTATTTCTACCACAATTAATCTACAAAAACTCTGTAATTCCATCTAACACATATGACATTAAGATAATCATCTAGGATTGTAAACATATACAATCATTTCAATGGCACAATCAAGAAAGGAGGAGAGTAGAGAAACATATCTGAATTAGTTCGTGGGAAAACAAATGGAACAACCACGTTCCTCCCAACCGTAGAACTAGGCAGTTGAATCACTTGCTTGAATTCACCCCCCAGCCTGACCATGAATCCATGAGGGACAAGTTGGAATCTCCTCTTCAACAATGTCTTTCCCCACGTAGTCTCCTCCTCGCCTCCCACTTAAAAATTTAGTGTTCATAACAACAAGTTCTCATCCTTTCTCTTTCCAACATACTAGGCAATGTCCTGCCTCCTCACATATGCCATATCTCAAACAATCCTTTTTTCCTAGGTCTTTTTCGCCCCCTTAGGAATTTTTCCAGCTTTCTAAATCCATGATTTTCAGGGGCTTCCAATGGCCAAATCCATGATTTGCTACTTGTAACAATCATCCCAGAGGTATTTCCAACATGTTCCCCACTCATGGAGTCATGGTCAACTAAATTTAACATGGTTGTTCCATTTGTCCTCCTACAGTAATAAAAAATATATTTTGTTTACATACAAGTGTCATAGTCAAATAGTTAGCTGGGTCAAATCAGGTCTCTTCCCAATAGTTATAATAATCAATTACAATTTATCAAATTTGAAATTCGAAATTGCCGTAAATGCAAAAAAGTTCCAAATTCGAATTTACCAAAAACAAAATAATTTTCTAACAATTTTTGACTTTCAAAAATAATTTATTTTGGGGGATGTCACACATTAGGTATCTAGTCATAGCAATACTCTCAACGGGGAAGATACTTGTTTCTAATAAGAGGATGGGATAGGGTGTATTTCCTTTAATTTTGAGATTATAGGTTATAAAATTCTTTTGTATTTGCTCTATCTTTCTCCACGATTCGCAAGAGATACTACATCCCCAGACTTCACATCCCTAAAAAATAACAAGTATAACGAGAGTGTCAAAGAGGAGTTTCTTCTTATCCCAACTCCAAAGATCAATTGATTTACAATTGTTTTCAAGCCCATAATAAGATCTTCATCGCCCAATAATCATTTTCTCAATGCTATAATTCCAATTGAGCTTGTGGTGAATATCAACTTCCTCCAAGTTGTTGTTGTCATATATGAAAGTATCATAAGATATCTTATTGGATTTAATAATCATGACCTTAGTCTTATTAATATCAACATTCATATCCATATTGGAGCAAAAATACTTGAGGATTCTTAGTTGGTTTTCAAGATCATGGGGACTCATTGCCATAAGAATGATATTATCGGAATAAAGAATAAAATTGATGACTATACCAGTGTCCTAGTCCAATGAGAGTAGGGCCAACACAAATTTCTTTCTCCAAGCAATATTCTAAATTGTCAATGTATATGCCAAACAGGGTAGGGGACAAGGGACAACCTTGTTTAACTCTGATATTCCAGTTAATATATTTTGACCAGCCCTCAGTGTTTTTAAACTTAGCAATAACGTTCTTATACATATTTATTGCAACAACCCTCAACTCGAGAGACACTTTTATCTCTTCCAACCTACTCCAAAGGTTTTTCCTAGGAACCATGTCAAAAGATTTTCTAAAGTCAACAAAACAACAAAAAAGATTGGTTTTAGTATTGCATAACTCCTCTACAATGATCCTAAAGGTAACAAGATGGTCCACAGTTGAATGATATCTCTTAAACCCCACCTGACCTTTATCTCTTTTACCATGACTTTCTATCCAAAGGATAATCTTGTTTTCTGAAATAATTCCATAAAGCTTGGCTAAAATCGAGCTAATCATAATGGTCCTATAATTAGAGGGAATGTTTATATCTCCATTTAAAAAAATAGGAACAATGAGGCTTTGCGTCTAGGGTTTAGGGAAGCCTTGCTTGACTGCTAAATTAAAGAGATTGTGTATGCAAGGGATAAGGACAGACCCTTCGATTTTAAAAATTTCATCTTGGTAGCCTTAAATGTCCTTAGCTTTCCCATTTGCAAGTCACTTAACCCTGAACTCTATTTCATCTAAAGAAAAAACTTCTTCCTTTGTAGGGACAATAGGAATGGTGGTGTCCATGGCATAAGGGAACTCGACTTTTAAGGTTGGAATTCTAGTCACTTAAGGGAATCCTATTATTTTCTTTAGTATTGCGGCTTAGAATTTGGCTCCATAACTTCTTAGGATCTAAATTATATAATTGTGAAAATTGCTCTTGCCTTTTATTGATATAGTACTTTTTTTTTCCCTTTTAATTAGTGTTTTGTACTTATTTATCTTATTGAGTTTTAAGGACTCATTAGAAACATCCCTAATGGCTTTCCTAGAAATTTTACATTATTTATATATATAAAGTGTGATAAATTTATTATACAATTTTTTTTAATAATTATTTTAATTTTGTATTTTAAAATTATCATATTAATATTATTATAGAAAATAATATAACATAATTTTTTTTTTAATCTAGTATTTTAAAACTATTTTAATTAATATTTTTATATAAAATTATATAATAACATTTAACCATACAATAAACAAATTTAAAATATAAAATAATTTTCTAAAACTATACTTAAAAACATAATTATGATATATATAAATGACTTATAATGATATATATGAATTCTTTATTTAACATATATACTCTATTTAAAATTAAAAATAAATATATATATTTTTTTTCCTTAAAAGTTTCACAGGTACCTTCAAAATTCGTGGTCAGGCAAAGGTAACTACAGGGATCAAATTTGAAGAGAAACATTATATTTCAATTTGGAGAACTAATTTTATTATAGCCTTTCTAATTTGACATGTTAAAATAAATTATTTTTTTATATGAAAATAAAAAAACAATTAAAATTTTACCCATAAAAATATTATTACATAACCCATTCATTATAAAAAAAAAAATGGTGATAAATAATTATTAGTAGTCCATTCAGTCTTGAGTGATTGATCGATTGATGGGAATTTGGTGTGGTGTGAAGCAGGTTCAATCCCTGATGTAGTAGAAAGAATGCATCGGATGGATGCCCGGGCATTGAGAGGGAAGGATGCTTACAAAGGTGAAAGGCCATGGGGAGATACACTCCGTGATCCATGGATAATCATTATCCAAACATAACATTAATGGAAAAACACAAATACAAAAATTGGTAATTTAAAATAAATTGTATAATTAATTACTTAAAAATATAAAAATATAAAATTAATAATAAATTAAAACAAAAAAAAAAAATAAATTAGTAATTAAAAAAAAAAAACATAATTAATTATCAATAAAAACTAAAAAAAAATATTAATATGAAAGCTACAAACAATATAAATTAATTAAAATATATTAAATTTACTAAAGCACTCAAATTAACTAAAACTAAAAGAAATATAAATTAATAAATAACTAAATTAAAAAAATAACTAATATAAAACTAAAATAAATATATTAATATACAAACTACAATCATTAGCAATTAATTAAAATATATTAAATTAATAAAACACTCACCCTTGATGGCTTAAGCTTCGCAAGTAGGCTAAGTATGTTAAGTATTTTTTTATTTTAATTTTCATTTGCATTGAAAATAATTTTAAGCCCTTCTATGAAAGGCTAGAAGGGCAGGGACAAAGGATAACTGTCAAGATCAAACAAATTTTCATTTAAAGCAGGGAATAATCTGACCACCCTACAATATGAAACAAACCTTCTATGAGAACTGTTAGATAATATATTGATATCACGAACCAAGAAATTTAGCCCATGAACCAAAAGTCAAATTGCTTGGGGTTGCTTTTGACTGACATCAACGTAAAGGCATAGGGGCAACCTCGACTGGATAATGAAATTCTCAGCATCCATCCCCAGTATTTCCACATATGGAGTGAAACTTACTTTGGAGAGGACAAAAACATTGTCTATGAAGAAAATTGTAAATTATTAACCATAGTTTAAATATGTTAGTTTCGTCTTATTAGTCCCTACCCACAGCAACAAGGACTATTGTAAACAACTTGCCATTTTTCAATAGTTTTGCATGTAAACCAATACATTTTACCCAAACTTTTATCAGATAACGCTTTTTTACACCTATGAGGTTCTTGCAACATTTTTTTTAACCAATCAAGGAATTTGAGGTCTTATTTGGCCTCTTTTCTAGGGAAAACCAAATTATATCCGTGCTTTCCTAATGTTTAAGTTAGGGAATATCAAAATACTCAATATATACAAAGGTTAAGGTTGACTAATGCTACGTATTTTCGAGCATTAGTTTGATAACATTAGTTGTTACATATTCTTTTTATGTGATGGACTTATATCACGTAGTATAAATAAATAAGTTTGTTACAAGTTGCCAATGTGTGGCTACTGACATGTCCACCATGTGTTGCAATGCCTTTCTACTTGAACTGGAGAGTACACTTAAACTAGAGAGCATGGTTGTTGGAATGTCCACCACGTGTTTCATCTCCTTGCTACTTGAACTGGAGATTACACTTTTGATCCAGATGGATATCGGTGGCAACCCACCTTTTCCAACTGGCTCAAAATAGTTTTCTGACAATTTTGGCAATTTACTATTTATTAGCAGTTTTAACTTTCGGGGCCGTTTTGAGGGCCTAAATGAAGGTTTTTTCGGGATCAAACTCCTCAATGATATCTGAAAGCATAATTGAACCCCCAAAATGAATCTCCTCGATGATACCTTTCCAACGGGCTATCACACGCCTAAAACAGAGATCGTATGCAAAAGTTACGACACCGGGAAGTTGATGTACTAACTTACCCAAACGGGGCCCACATGACTTTTGGCTCTTCATCTCCTAGGGTTAGGTTTTATGATGTATATGTTTTTTTTCATTCTTTCTTATTGTAAAAAGGCCTTCAGAGTCTCATTGTAATCCTCTTCTTGTGAATGCGTGCTACCATCACATCTCTTCTCAGAGATAAGCTGCCACCATTCCAACAAGTTTCTTTCCACTGCATTTTATAGTTTCAGCTTATTTCATTATTGAATAGAAAACTAGTTTTACTGTATCTTTGTTATTTTGCGTTAAGCACCTGTTAATAATTTGTATTCATTTCATTTTTCTCATAAAATATGGATCAGTGGTATTAGAGCAGTCTGCTCCTTATCGTCTTAATGCATGTCCCCAACGAGGTCAGAGTAAAAAGAGTTGGGTCTCGAGCTTGTTTCTCTTGAGGAAAGAATCTCTCACACGCCCAAGTGACCTCCCATGGCAGGAGAAAAGAAAGATGTTGAGACAAGATATCCTTTCAAACTGTTGATTGAGGAAGCCCTCACGCAATAGAGGAACAAGATGATGGATAGTTTCGCGCAAATCCTTCGGCGGCTACCAACAGGCGACGCATCTTCTTCGAATGGAGGCGCCGCCCCCTTCAAGGTACAAATAAACTTCGATATTCCTATATTTGAAGTTCAAATAGACACAAATGTTGTAGACAGGTGGTTGACTCTACTAGAAGGGTATTTTTTTGTCCATAACTTTTCAAATAAAGAAAAGATTACTTTTGCACTCCTCAAAGCCATTCCCCATGTCAAAGATTGGTGGGAAACTTTCTGTGAGCAAAAGGAAATAGAGGAAACCTCATTATTTTTAGTCATGACCACGTGGGAATCCTTCAGTAATGCTATTAAGGAACAATACTACCCTATCAGAAGTTATGACGAACTGTATACCAAATGGACCACACTGCGGCAAGAAAGAGACCAAGCAATGCCAGATTTCACAAATATCTTCCATACCTTACACACCAAGTTGTGTATCAAAGATTCAGAGAGACATCTAGTGCTCAAGTATCGCGGTGCTCTGCATAGATACATCCAGACCAAAATGGAATTTCTGGACATCTCATCCTTGGGCATGGCCTACCGATATGTTGTCAAAATCAATCAGAAGCTCAAACAAAAGATGATGCAATTTGGGATTGGGAACCCCTCACAACAAAATCTAGGAAAGGGTAGCCCAAACCCATCGAAAAAAGGATAGAGCAAAGATGGACAGTATTAGGACAACCAGTCCAAGCCGCAAGCAAAGAAGGACATTGGAAAGACAAAGAAAGATACCGGGAAGTGGTGCGACTTCCAAAAGAGCCCTTGGCATAAAACTATTGACTATCGTTGAAAGGAGTTGTTGGTGGCAGAAGTAAAAGCCTCTGAGTCAAATGCATATTATGACTCTGATCCAGAACCAGAAAGGGGAAGACGAATCATTAACACGGAACCCACTGCCACCGTTGCTACTAGCAAGCTCCAGGCTGGTGAACCAGACGAGCCAGAAGAAGGAGAGCGCCTCTTCCATTCACAGATGTGGGTAAAAGGAACCCCGCTGCACTTCATTGTTGATAGTGGTAGCCAGAAGAACCTCATCTTAGAAAAGGTTGTCAAGCGGCTGGCCCTGCCAAAAACGCCACACCCACAACCGTAAACCATTGGATGGCTCCGCTAAGGATGCGATCTCCTCATCAGCCAACAGTGTCGACTGTCGTACGACATCAAGCCCTTCAAAGATGAGGTATTGTGTGATGTTTCTCCTCTCGAAGTTTGTGATGTTCTTTTGGGCCAACCTTATTTATGGAAACGTCATGCTATATATGAGTCTAGGCCTCATAGTGTTATTATTACTTTGAACATAAAATTGTACAGGATGCCCGAGGCAGTCCCACCTAGTGCTATTTCCTTGATCTCTGCTAAGCAATGTAGGAAGGTCATCTCTTAGATAGGGAAGTTTGTCTTCTTCATGATTCACTCTTAGAATAAGTGAAATATCACAACCACATCTAGGATCTCTACGACCAACCTCTCCACACAACAGAAGTAAGTAGATAAGGTCGTGGAAGAATACTCAGATATCTTCTCCTCACCTACACGGGTACCTCTGGACTGCCAGATCAAGCACCCCACCGATCTGACCCCCGACACACTACTACCCAATGGGCCAGTCTATTGTCACTCTTTGTTAGAGAATGAGGAGATCAAGCAACATATCCAAGAACTACTCCACAAGGGGCACATCCGCCCCATCTCATCACCTTGCGAGAGCCCAATCGTGTTGGTACAGAAGAAAGATGAACCTGGCGATTGTGTATTGATTATCGGGCTCTGAATAAAATCACAATCAGAAACCGGTGCCTAATTCCTTGAATCTATGAGCTCCTTGATCAACTCACGGGGCCCAAATACTTCAGTAAGATTGATCTAAAGTCTAGCTACCACCAGGTCCCGATAGAACAGATAGATGTATGGAAGACCGCCTTCAAGTAAAAGGAAGGCATTTTTCAATGGTTGGTCATGCCCTTTGGTTTGACAAATGCTCTAGCCACTTTCATGAGGATGATGGACGATATCCTGCATCCTCACCAATACTTTTGTAGTGGTGTATCTGGATGACATTCTAATTTACAACAAGACTTGGGTCGAACACTTGCAACACATTCAGCAGGTTTTGCACACACTTTGGAAACACAAGCTATACGCCAACTTGGAAAAATGCTCCTTCGGCATGGACAAGATCCATTACCTGGGCTACATCATTGATTAGCATGGCGTACATGTGGATCCAGCAAATATCGAAGTCATCTGTGATTGGCCAGCCACAACAACACTCACTGAGCTTCGAAGCTTCTTGGGTCTTGCCAATTTCTACTGCAGGTTCGTGTTGGGTTTCTCCCATATTACATGGGCCCTAAGCCAAATAAACAGGGGTGGTGGTAAGGAAAAAATTGAATGGGTCCGGTCCCAACAACAAGTGTTCGATGATTTGAAGTAGCGTTTGTGCTTAGCCCCAATACTTTCACTACTATACCTGCAAAATCCTTTTGAGTTTGAGATAAATGATTTAGACTATGTTGTGGGCACCATTCTCACTCAGCACGGCCGCCTTGTGGCCTATCATAGTGAGACACTGTTAAATACTATCTGTAAGAACCCTAATTATGAAAAAGAAATGTACTCCATTGTGCAAGCATGCCGCCAGTGGAGACATTACATTCTTGGGAAGGAGACATTCATCCACATTGGTCATAAGCCACTGCATTTCATGCAGACACAAGGAAAATTGCAAAATGATCGCCATAAAAAGTGGTCCACATACTTGAAGCAATTCCACCTCAACATCAAGTATAAAATAGGAAGCACCAATCCCGTCATTGATTGTCTCAGTATACCGCCAATCACGACACTCACCATGGTTCTAGACTCTTGTGGCCGTGAGACATCTGGATGGCCCCAACTTTATGAAACAGACCCTGACTTCGTCACCACCTACCAAATGTTGGGTGCAAATGCAGTTGATGATAATTTCCATCTTCAGGATGGGTTGTTGTGTCGTCTGGGACATATATGTGTTCCATCAAGTGAGAGAGCAAAGATGATATGGGAAGCCAACTACAGTTGGGTGGAAGGACACTTTGGCATTGAAAAGACAGTAGCGATGCTACATAAACATTTCTACTGGCCAAAACTTTGACAGGAGGTCAGCAAGTATATCGGGTCCTGCACTTCCTGCGCTATTACCAAACCAAACACTAAGAAAGAGGGCCTATACACCCATCTTCCTACTCCTGATAGGCCATGGGAATCCATCTCAATGGACTACATGTCAGGGCCCCCATCGACCAAGCGGGGAAATGACTGTGTTTTTGTGGTTGTTGATCGCTTTTCTAAGATGGCGATTCTGGTTGTGTGCAAGAAGAGCATCACAACAGAGGCCACTACCAAGCTCTTCTTTGAACGAGTCTGGGTACATTTTGGAATCCCACAAACCATTGTTTCAGATTGGGATAGTCGATTTCTCAGCACATTTTGGTCGAGCCTCTGGTCATTGTTGGACACCAAGCTAACCAAATCCACAACCTTCCACCCCCAGACAAATGGCCAAACCGAGGCTGTAAATCGAATGATTGTGCATATCCTTCGCATGTATAATTGAAAGAACCCTTGCACATGGGATGATAGCGTTCCCTATGTCCAACATAGCTACAACTGAGCCCTGCATAGCTCAACCCACCACATCCCATTTTAAGTGGGGTTGGGATTCCAACCATTGGGACCCATAGATGTTGCACTTCCCCTTGCGGTCACCTCGATCGACTCATCTCCTGCTCCAAATGAAGCTGACAAAGCCACCCGGTTCATTGAGAGGATCCAACACATCTACCAATAGGTTCAATATATCGTACATAAGTCCAATGACAAGTACAAACAACGCCATGATCAACATCGGGTGCCACATAATTTTCAGGTGGGTGACAAAGTTTGGTTTCACTTGCAGAAAGATAGCCTTACAAGACCCCATCATAAGCTTCACCCACTCCATTATGGGTCATACACTATCACCAAGGCCATGGGGGATAATGATTTTGAGCTCAACATTCCTCCTTTCCTTGTTCTGCACCTAGTGTTCAACGTAAAACTCCTTCACCCTTATTTCCCACCATTATTGGACACCTCAGAATTAGCAGAACAACTGACACCAACAAAGCTCAACCCCAACTGCCTACAACAGGCATCCAATGATCATATTGTGGACAGACAGATCAAGAGCACTCAACAACAAAGGATCCAACTTTATCGAGTCGTCAAAGTAGGGAAACTCCTACACCATGGCAAGTGGCTCACTCGGGGCCAAATTCAGTAGAAATTTCCTCATCTGATGGGGGACCTGAACGTAATGGAAACCATTGCTTCCTAAGGAGGGAGGATTGATCCATGTTCATATTGGTGGCCACCCACCTTTTCCAACCGGCTCAAAACAATTTTCTGACAATTTTGGCAATTTACTATTTTTAGCAGTTTTAACTTCCGGGGCCATTTTGAGGGCCTAAATGAAGGTTTTTTGGGATCGAACTCCTCAATGATAGCTAAAAAAATAATTGATCCCCAAAAATTAATCTCCTCGGCGATACCTTTCCAACGGGCTATCACACGCTTAAAACGAAGATCGTATGCAAAAGTTACGACCCCGGGAAGTTGATGTACTAACTTACCCAAACGGGGCCCACATGACTTTTGGCGCTTCATCTCCTAGGGTTAGGTTTTATGATGTATACGGTTTTTGGAATTCTTGCTTATTGTAAAAAGGCCTTCAGTGTCTCATTTTAATCCTCTTCTTGTGAATGCGTGCTACCGTCACATCTCTTCTCAGAGATAAGTTGCCACCATTCTAGCAAGCTTGTGTCTGCTATATTTTATAGTTTCAGCTTATTTCATTATTGAATAGAAAACTAGTTTTATTGTATCTCTATTATTTTGTGTTAAGAACCTGTTAATAATTTGTATTCATTTTGTTTTTCTCATAAAATCCGGATCAGTGGTATTAGAGCAGTCTACTCCTTATCGTCTTAATGCATGTCCCCAACGAGGTTGGAGTACAAACAGTTCAGTCTTGAGCTTGTTTCTCTTAAGGAAAGAATCTCTCGCACACCCAAGTGACCTCCCATGGCAAAAGAAAAGAAAGATGTTCAGAAAAGAGATCCTTTCAAACTGTTGATTGAGGAAGCCCTCACGCAACAGAGGAGCAAGATGATGGATAGTTTCACGCAAATCCTTCGGCGGCTACCAACAGGCGATGCATCTTCTTCGAATGGAGGCGCTGCCCCCTTCAAGGTACAAATAAACTTCGATATTCCTATATTTGAAGTTCAGATACACACAAATGTTGTAGACAAGTGGTTGAATCTACTAGAAGGGTATTTTTTTGTCCATAACTTTTTGAATAAAGAAAATATTACTTTTGCGCTCCTCAAAGCCATTCCCCATGTCAAAGATTGGTGGGAAACATTCTGTGAGAAAAAGGAAACAGAGGAAACCTCATTATTTTTAGTCACGACCACCTGGGAATCGTTCAGGAATGCTATTAAGGAACAATACTACCCTATCAGAAGTTATGACGACCTGTATACCAAATGGACCACACTGCAGCAAGAAAGAGACCAAGCATTGCAAGATTTCATAAATATCTTCCATGCCTTGCGCACCAAGTTGGGTATCAAAGATTTAGAGTGACATCTTGTGCTCAAGTATCATGACGCTCTGCATGGATACATCCAGACCGAAATGGAGTTTCTGGACATCTCATCCTTGGGCGCGGCCTACCGATATGCTGTCAAAATCGAGCAGAAGCTCAAACAAAAAGCGCGGTAATTTCCTGGGAACCCCTCACAACAAAAGCCAGGAAAGGGTGGCCCCAACCAATTGAACAAAAGGCAGAGAAAATATGGACAGTATCAAGACAACTAGTCCAATCCACAAGAAAATAAGGACATCGGAAAGACAAAGACAAATACCAGGAATTGGTGCAACTTCCATAAGAGCCTTTGGCATAACACTACTAACTGTTGCTCAAAGTAGTTGTTGATGGTTGAAGTGAAAGCCTCTGAATCAGATGTAGATTATGACTCTGAGCCAGAACCAGAAAGGGGAAGACGAATCATTGATGTGAAACCCAACACCACCGTTTCTACCACCAAGCTCTAGCCTAGTGAACCAGATGAGCCAAAATAAGGAGAGCGCCTATTCCATTCACAGATGTGGGTAAAAGGCACCCTGCTGCACTTCATCATTGATAGTGGTAGCCAAAAGAAACTCATCTCATTGGAGGTCGTCAAGCGGCTGGCCCTGCCAACAACACCGCACCCACAACCGTACACCATTGGATGGCTCCACCAAGAAAGCGATCTCCACATCAACCAACAGTGCCGAATGTCGTATGGCATCAAGCCCTTCAAAGACGAGGTATTGTGTGATGTTGCTCCTCTCAAAGTTTGTGATGTTCTTTTGGGCCAACCTTATTTATGGAAACATCATGTTGTATATGAGTCTAGACCTCGTAGTGTTATTGTTACTTTGAACTGGAAGTTGTACAAGATACCTGAGGCTATCCCACCTAGTTCTATTTCCTTGATCTCTACTAAGCAATGCAGGAAGGTCATCTCTCAGACGGGGAATTTTTTCTTCTTCGTGATTCACTCTCAGAATAAGCGAAAGATCACAGCCACATCCAGGGTCTCTGGGGACGACCTCTCCACACAACAGAAGCAAGTAGATAAGGTCGTGGAAGAATACTCAGATATCTTCTCCTCACCTACAGGGGTACCTTTACACTGCCAGGTCAAGCACCCCATCGATCTGACCCCCAACGAACCGCTACCCAATGGGCCAGTCTATCGTCGCTCTTTGTTAGAGAATGAGGAGATTAAGCGATAGATCCAAGAACTGCTCCACAAGGGGCACATCCGCCCCAACTCATCACCTTGTAGGAGCCCAATCGTGCTCGTACAGAAGAAAGATGGAACCTGGCAACTTTGTATTAATTACCGGGCTCTGAATAAAATCACAGTCAGAAACCGGTACCTGATTCGCTGAATCTATGACCTCCTTAATCAACTCACGGGGGCCAAATACTTCAGTAAGATTGATCTAAATTCTAGCTACTACTAGGTCCCAATAGAACAGACAGATGTATGGAAGACCGCCTTCAAATCAAAGGAAGGTCTTTTTTAATGGTTGGTCATGCCCTTTGGTTTGACAAATGCTACAACCACTTTCATGAGGATGATGTATGATATCTTGCATCCATTCACCAATACTTTTGTAGTGGTGTATCTGGATGACATTCTAATTTACAACAAGTCTTGGGCTGAACACTTGCAGCATATTCAGTAGGTTCTACACACCTTGCGGCAACACAAGCTATACGCCAACTTGGAAAAATGCTCCTTCGGCATGGACAGGGTCCATTACCTGGGCTACGTCATTGATCAGCATGGTGTACATGTGGTCGAGACAAGATCCAAGTCATCCGTGACTGGCTAGCCCCAACAACACTCACTGAGCTTCGGAGCTTCTTGGGCCTTGCCAATTTCTACCACAGGTTCGTGTTGGGTTTCTCCCATATTGCATGGGCCCCCAACAAAATAAATAGGGGTGGTGGAAAGGAAAAATTTGTGTGGGGTCGGTCCCAACAAAAAGCATTCAATGATTTGAAGCAACACTTGTGCTCAGCCCTAGTACTTTCACTACCAGACGTGGAACATCCTTTTGAGATCAAGACAGATGCTTCAGACTATACTGTGGGCGTCGTTCTCACTCAGCATGGCCACCTCGTGGCCTATCATAGTGAGACACTGTCAGATACTGTTCGTAAGTACCCTACTTACAACAAAGAAATGTACTCCATTGTGCAAGCATACTGCCAGTGGAGACATTACATTCTTGGCAAGGAAACAGTCATCCACACTAATCATAAGCCACTTCAGTTCATGTAGACACAGGGAAAATTGCAGAATGACCGCCATCAAAAGTGGTCCACATACTTGCAGCAATTCCACCTCAACATCAAGTATAAAAAAGGAAGCACCAATCACGTCGTTGATTGCCTCAGTAGACCGCTAGTCGTTGCACTCACCACGGTGATAGACTCTTGCGGCCATGAGACATCTGGATGGCCCCAACTCTATGAGACAGACTCTGACTTCGCCACCACCTACCAAATGTTGGGTGCAAATGTAGTTGTTGATAATTTCCATCTTCAGGATGGGTTGTTGTGTCATCTGGGCCATATATGTGTTCCATCAGGTGAGCGAGCAAAGATGATATGGGAAGCCCACTATAGTTGAGTGGTAGGACACTTCAGAGTTTAAAAGACAGTGGTGATGCTACAAAAAAATTTCTACTGGTCAAAAATTCGACAGGAGGTCAGCAAGTATATCAGGTCCTACACTGCTTGCGTTATTGCCAAACCGACCCCTAAGAAACAGGGCCTGTACACCTCTCTTCCTACTCCTAAAAGGCCATGGGAAACCATCTCAATGGACTACATGTCGGGCCTCCCATCCACCAAGCAGGGAAATGACTGTGTTTTTGTGGTTGTTGATCGCTTTTCTAAGATGGTGATTCTAGTTGCATGCAAGAAGAGCATCATAGCAGAGGGCACTGCCAAGCTCTTCTTTGAACGAGTCTGGGTACATTTTGGAATCCCACAAACCATTATCTCAGATTGGGATAGTTGATTTCTCAGCACATTCTGGTCGAGCCTCTGGTCACTGCTGGACACCAAGCTCACCAAATCCACGTCCTTCCTCTTGCATACAAATGGCCAAACTGACATTGTAAATCGAATGATTGTGCATATCCTTCGCATGTATAACTCAAAGCACCCTCACACATGGGATAAGATCCTTCCCTATGTCTAACATAGCTAGAACTAAGCCCTGCATAGCTCAGTCGACCACAACCCCTTTCAAATGGGGTTGGGATTCCAACCATTGGGGCCCATAGATGTTACACTTCCCCTTGCGGTCACCTCGATCGACTCATCTCCTGCTCCAATTGAAGATGACAAAGCCACTCGGTTCATTGAGAGGATCCAGCACATCTGCCAACAGGTTCAGGATATCCTATAGAAGTCCAATGACAAGTACAAACAATGCCATGATCAACATCGGGTGCCTCATAAGTTTCAGGTGGGCGACAAAGTTTGGTTGCACTTGTAGAAAGAACGCCTTATAGGACCCCATCGGAAGCTTCGCCCACTCCGTTATGGGCTGTACACTATCACCAAGGTCATGGGGGATAATGTTTTTGAGCTCTACATTCCTCCTTTTCTTGGTCTGTACCCATTATTCAATGTGGATCTGCTTCACCCTTATTGCCCACCATTATTGGACACCTTAGAAGTAGCAGAACAACTGACACCAACAGAGCTCAACCCTGACTACGTACAACAGGCATCCAATGATCATATTGTGGACAGACAGATCAAGGTCACTCGACAACAAAGGATCCAACTTTATCAAGTCGTCAAAGCAGGGCAACTCCTACACCACGGCAAGTGGCTCACTCGGGGCCAAATTCAGCAGAAATTTCCTCATCTGATGGGGGACCTGAACGCAATGGATACCATTGATTCCTAAGGAGGGAGGATTGATCCAGATGGATATCGGTGGCCACCCACCTTTCCCAACTCACTCAAAACAATTTTCTACAATTTTGGCAATTTACTATTTTTAGCAGTTTTAACTTCTGGGGCCATTTTGAGGGCCTAAATGAAGGTTTTCAGGATCGAACTCCTCAATGATAGGAAAAAGAATAATTGATCCCCCAAAATGAATCTCCTCGACGATACCTTTCCAACGGGCTATCACACGCCTAAAACGAAGATTGTATGCAAAAGTTATGACGCCTAGAAGTTGATGTGCTAACTTAAAAAAATGGGGCCCACATGACTTTTGGTGCTTCATCTCCTAGGGTTAGGTTTTTGGATGTCTAGGGTTTTGGGCATTCTTTCTTATTGTAAAAAGGCCTTCAGAGCCTCATTGTAATTCTCTTTTTGTGAATGCGCACTGCCATCACATCTCTTCTCAGAGATAAGCCGCCACCATTGAATAGAAAACCAGTTTTATTGTATCTATGTTATTTCGTGTTAAACACCTGTTAATAATCTGTATTCATTTTGTTCTGCTCATAAAATATGGATCAAATTCAACCGAAGAGCATGGTAGAGAAAAAACAATCTTCCTTTCACGTTCTTTCTCTACCGTTTAATTAGAATTTGCAGTTTAATGAGAGTTTGTAGCTGGATAGAATGGCTGAAAGTTGAATGGTAACTGAATCAAGGAGAAGAACTTTGTTGGAGGGGCAACTTCTTCTTTCCTTCATGCACTACAATAATACTAAAGTTGTCAATAATTGAAATTTTGATTTTCAATTAAATATAATTGAAATGATATTTAATTTTTTGATCATCATTAAAAATTTTGTAATTTTTTTATTATACTAAATAATTTTGATTTTCCATTAAATATAATTGAAATAAAAGTTTATATAATTTATATAGTGTAGAGTATTTTGTTCAATTATATTGAATATTTATATTTTAAAGAAAACTGAAGAATGCTAAGTTTAAGAAGGAAATTATATTATTTTGAAAATGAAAAGTATAATTTTTAAATATAATCATATTTTATTTTAAAAATATAAAATGGAGTTTCACACATCATTCATTTAAAACTAAGCACATGCTTATGTGATAAATTATTTAGGACAAAAGATTCATCTCAATAGTTTGGACAAATTATTTAGGACAAAAGATTCATCTCAATATTTTGGAAGTATAAACTTGTCATACACAAATATTCTTTGTTATGGTGAACATATATGTATATTTTTGTTTGTAGGTTATTAAACAAATAGTAAGAATGAAATTTGTACATCAAATAGTAAAGATGCTATTGCTTGTAGCCCTATTAATTGTATAGAAAATATTATTGATTTTTTTTACATCTCTTCATGTTTTTGATGGCTATTAATGTTGTTTTTTTACCAATTTTAAAAAAGATACTATTAGTACTTGCTCCTAATTGTTAAGTGAGTTAAAATACTTCAAAGCATCTCTTAGATATGATGAACATTTATTTACAAATAACACTTGTTTTAGAAAGTCTAAAATAATTTTGTTTGTTGTAGGAGGAAGTCATTTATTTACAATTAACACTTGTTTTAGAAAGTCTAGAAGAATCTTGTTTGTTATAGGAGGAAGTCATTCCACTAAATTGTAGAAAAAGAAATCAACTATTAATTAATTATTTTATTTAAAGTATTCAAATTTTTATTGATAATAATATGCTATAATTTTAAACTATTATTGTAAATAATATTGATTATGACTTAAACATTCATTCTATGTTTTTTTAGAAATAAGCAATTATTGAAAAATATTAAACAAAAATTGTAATTTTTAAATATAATTCTTTTATATTTTGAAAATATAAAATTGCTTTAGCAAACATATGCTTATGTGACAAATTATTTAGTACAAATCATTCATCTCAGTCTATATTCTTTTGGAAATAAGCAATTATTGAAAATTATTAAGCAAAAATTATAATTTTTAAATATAATTCTTGAAAATATAAAATTGCTTTCGGAAGCACATGCTCATGTGACAAATTTTTTTAGGACAAAAGATTCATGTCAATATTTTGGAAGTATAAATTTGTTATAGATTAATATTCTTTGTTATGGATCAATATTCTTTGTTATGTGTTATAGACTAGCACAGCCACATAATTGTGGCTGATCAAGGCAGAAAAGTTAATAAGATTAAAAGAATTCTTAAAATAATATATTAAATTTTATTATTGATTAACAAATAAATGGTTTAGCTTCATTTATTTGGTGTTAATATTTTAATTTATGTTAATCACTTACTTGGCAATGAGTTAGTTATCAAAGTAATTTTTAAATATGATTAGGTAAATGTAAGAAAGTAAACACATAAACGGATCTCTTTATAATAGCTAGGAAGTTAATGATTGAAGTCACAGCCATTTATTTTGTGTGACTACTAAAAATATTCCAGCCATATTTAATCCTATCCATAGAAAACTTATTTATTTTGTTATAATGTATTTTTGTTTGTAAATCATTAAACAAATAGTAGTAAGAATGAAATTTATACCAGACAAAGTTATATAAATAATATTTTTATTACACTTTGAAAAAAATGCTTATAAAATTTAGATGCAACAGAATCAGTGCAATTGGATACGATGAATAAAGCTAATAACAGATAAATATGCGTATGCACATTGCCGAGGATCAAGATTCGTCTCAGCCTCAGCCCTGCAGAAATTCATTCAACTGCATCTCGATATCCTCTTCACTCGTTTTCTTGATGGATTCCAGTGGCTTCCCTCCATGCACTAGCTTTGCATCTTCAACACGTGGGCTCTTTTTGTTGCAATAAATACAGTATAAAACCATCTGAGCCAACCCCAATGGCACTCCAACAAAGTTTGGTGCCTGCGCAATATGAAATACACCACAAGGAAACAATTCACTAAGAGGGAGCTTCATATAGCGGTTCTTACTGCGCGATATTGTTGGTCACAGAAAATAATCACATGAGTTTAGTTTTGTCAAATAAAGTCGGAAGAACAATTTAATTATTATATTACCATGATGACAATATCTCTGCTGAGAACGCCATACACCATCCACAGCACACTTCCGAGGAAAGCGAACAATGAGAAATAGAAGCTCGGCATGAATTCCACGCTCTTGGTTTGGACTACAAGTCTCTGAATAAAACATTAACAAAAGGCATTATCAGTAGCAATGATGGAAGCTGGAAGCTGTTGATCCTTCTGAGATTCTTTATTCTACCACTTGTATAGTGCGCCATAATTATGAAAATTAAATTAGAGCGGAGTAAAGCTTACAATTACGGATAGTGGCGAAGCGTAGAGAATAACAGTGGCTACCATTYCTGAGGTTCCTACAAGGACCTTCTTATGCCTGTGATCATGTACAGCACAAAATGAAGCTATTRCAATAGTCCCAAAYACCACCAACGCGCCAGCAACCATCCCGGCCATTTTCCTCTGCAAACAATATACAATATATAGAGAGAAATAAGTGTAGTCCCTCCAAATTGCAACTGTAATATGGTGACTCTTGAATTAATATTTACATGAGAGGAAATATGATGAGATTCCAATACCTTGGGTTTAGGTGGAGCGAATGCGAGATAGATGCAAACGAAGCAGCACTCGATAAGGAGGCCAATACCATTGACAACCATAACCACAATGTTATCCCACCCGTTGCTGATCAGAGGAGACCCATATAACGTGTAGAGGAGACAATTGAAAAGCGCTATTGTATACGGTAAGCCCGAAAAGCTCTCTGTACTTCTCTTTTCAATCACTCTCTTGAATGTAGTACTGTTCACCAATATCACAAAATATGAAATTAATGTTATACACAATATGCTGCCTTACTCACATTGGAATGAAAATGATTATACTCACATTGGTGCACCATACATGAGCAAAGCAAAGGCACTTCCTGTAATGTCATGACGAGTCAGAAAAATCAGATGACATGATTAACATTTTAGTTCATATACAGCTAACATTACTATCTAAAATGTTAAAAATAGGTCTGGTTTGATCATCAGAAACATAAATTCGTATCTATAATTATAGAGGACTGAGACAAATCTTAATATTTAAGGTAGTGTTGAGAGACCTAAAATTCCAACTCCCAAGCGTACGAAGTTGTTCATCATCTCTTTCTTCTGAAACGCTGAGTTCTCTACTTGCACCACCAGGCAAAGAAGAGGAAACCAATGCCTGTGAACGAAGAGGTGGAATAATTCTCTTTATTTTCAGAATGAGCATACAGCTACAAGAGGGTGGGTGTTACTTATACCCGTTTCCTCACTTGCAATTTTACTATGCTTTCTCTGTTTCTGCACAGATATTCTCTCCCACTTGGTGGATGCCAGTGCTAAAAAACGTGATGCAGCATGAGAAATCGTAAAAGCTAAGTTATTGTACCTGAGCACATTAAAGAAACAGAAAAGTACCAGTCATTCTAGTGGTTTGGGTTGATCCTACTTCTGCAAAAGGTTTCATCCCTATATTGCTTTCCTGTGAACCGTTAAAACAGAATGTTTAATGTTTATTTATTATTCAGAAGGTGTCCCTGGCTTGCTTTTGTTTTTGACCGCCATAGGTCTTCTTTGTTTCTCCATAGATGCCAACGAATTTCTCACAAGCGTCTCTCAGTCGAATATCTCCTCTATTTTCATTATAAGTATCTTGGACCAAACTCCATATGTATCTTGGATTCATTTAAGTCTTAAAGACTGTGCCACGGTACTTTTGTTTCAATTATTTGATTCTTATTAAAGATATTGCTTTAGTATTTTATTTCAAAGACTGTGCCACGGTACATATCTATGCAGCCTTTCATTATGAGGTGACAGTTTTGGTTGTACATGTTTGAGTTGAATCTTTCCTATATTTACAGGATCGGTATCTTGCATTGATTTTCACTGGTGTCCTGGATTCATTTTAGTATTAAGAAATGTCCAAGACACTTTTGTTTCGTACTGTTAAATGGTGCATTGGTATACTGGGTTCATTTTAGTATTACTAAATATGGAAGATGCTTTTGTTTCGTACGGCTTAAATGCAACTCTCACATTCTAAAGTATTACTTCACACGTTATTCCAACCCGATTTTTTTTATGTTCATCATTTTATTATATGGTGGCAACTATGATTTTTTTATGTTTATCATTTTATTATATGGTGGGAACTAAATTTTTTACATAAGTATTACTTGATACTTTATTCCACCCCTTTCTATATATAATGTATATATAAAAAAATTATTATACCGTGGCAACTAAATTTTTGTTATTCCTCTCTTCCTTTTGTGTTGTTTCAGGTCTTCAAATCAATGCTTCCAAATCCATTTTCTTGTTCTCAAAGACACAGGACTCCTTAAAACTTGACATAAGTGAACTATTTGGCATAGGTTGCCAAGAACTTGCAGAAGGCTTTCATTACTTAGGCTTCTTCTTAAAAGCCTCCAGATACACTTCAAAAGACTGGACATGGCTCGTTGACAATTTCAAAGATAGACTTCTTAACTGGAAGCACCGATATCTATCCATGGGAGGAAGATTCATTCTGATCAAAGCGGTGCTGGAAAGCCTACCAGTGTACTCGATGGCTTTAGCACACATCCCAGCCTCTGTATTGAATTCGCTCCGACAGCTCATTTTTACTTTTCTTTGGTCCGGCTGCAAGAAGACCAGAAACTTTCACCTCTGCAAGTGGGAGGATCTCTCTAAGCCAAAGTCGATGGGAGGCTGGGGCCTCAAACATCTGCCTTTGTTTCAATTGGCTCTCTCCTTCTGGAGAATTTTAACAACAACTGGACTATGGAGCTCTGTAATCAGAGCTAAATATTTAATTGAGCTACCAGTCCATTTATGGTTCAGATTCGCGGAAGCACAACCAAAATCCGGTTCATATTTGTGGAAAAAAATCTCTGCCACTCTCCCAATAATCTTAAAGTGGCTCTCGTGGGATCCCAGGGATGGTCGATTGATTGAAGTTGGCCGAGACTGTATTCTGGATCTTGCCAGAAATGCATTTCTCTCCTCGCCTCTTCGAGCACATCTTCACAGCAAAAATCTTGTCTTTTTACATCAATTCTCCAGCACATCCATTACAGGAACCCTCGGCGACTCATGGCTGAGCGGATCGGACCTTCTTTTAAATATGGAACACCGGGCCGAATGGGATAATTTCTCCCAATTACTCAAAGCATCCGGCATTTAAGTCAAAGGCAAACTCTCTTCTCTGGATGAGGGGCGATCGATCGGGCAGAATAACAGCAAAAAACGTTTATAATGCTATGGCCACCATTTCTTGGAACTCTTCTATTCCATCTTGGAGACAGCGGATTTGGAAGGCCACTTGCCCCTTAAAATACAAATTGCACTCGTGGCTCATGTTGGAAAATAAATTACTTTTCTGGGACAATCTGCAAGCGCGAGGCTGGGAGGGCCCAAGCCGTTGCCCACTCTGTGCTCAAGACATTGATTCTACACTCCATGTCTTCGTACTCTGCTCTTTCACCAGAGTGCTTTGGACAGCAACCACAACAGCGCTAAAGATTCCAAATCATTGGAGTGGTATCAATATACAATCTTGCTTTCAAAACTAGATTCACACTTCCAACACTCTCCCAATGCTTCCAATTCACATCTGCTGGCACGTTTGGCTATCCAGAAACGCCTCTATCTTCAACGATAAGATGCCATCAATCCTGCACATTATATCTCTCATCTTGCCTGAAGCAAACAAATTTGCTAGGACTTTACAAGTTAAACCAACTGTTCGGCAACCACTATTCATTCAATTGGAGAGGGCGGTGGCCTGGTTTGACGGGGCCTCTCATCAGGGAGGCGCACTTTGTGGAGCAGGGGGGAAATTAATTTTAAATTCTCATTCGAGTATTATCTGGATGTTGAACTGCAGGCAGGGTTCCAACACCAAGGCGGAGCTCATTGGTGCTTGGACCTCGCTAATTTTGGCTAGTCGCCACACGGATGATTTGTTGCTCCTCGGTGACTCCAAGCTCACTATTGACTGGCTAAATGGATTGGTAGACTTCCGAGTGGCAACCCTCAATAGCTGGAAGGAACGGACCAAAGCCGCTACTCTTCTCTTCAGAAAACTTACCTTCCAGCACATTTTCTGTGAAGAAAACAAAGAGGCTGACTCACTCTCGAAAAAAGCTCTGCACCTTCCATCTAGTCAAATTTTCTATACATTCTGGGAGGACGGACATGAAGGCACTTCACATAAGTTAAATCTTTGAATTGATTTCTTATTAGTATATATCAGATCTTTGTCTATATTTGTTGTATTTGTTGGGCCATAGGTGATTTTGACCCAAATATTTGTGGAATTGGCTTGATTCACTGATGTATTTGAACTCCAACTTGTAAACATTTATATCCTTTTGAATATAAAGTGCAATTTTTTCTCGTGGAAAAAAAAACTAAATTTTTAATATAAGTATTACTTGATACTTTATTCCACCCCTTTCTATATATATAAAAAGTTCAACAAAGTCCGTACGACATCAAGTTTTATTCAAGGTTTAAGTGTTTCCCACATAAATCAAACATGTTTCCTTTTATTTATCTTAAATGGGCAAGGTGATAAAGAGTTAGAGTAGAAATAAAACACCTCTACTAATTTATAATTTTATCTATTTTAAATGAATAAGGTGATAAAGAGTTATAGTAAAAATAAAACACTTCTATTAATTTATAATTTAGAGACATGTTATAGAACAAATAAAAAAGGGAAAATCTATATGTTTAGAATTTTAACTATATTTATATGTTTATAAAGTCTAATATGGTTACTTAAGCTAAGTGTTTAGAATTTTAACTATATTTATATGTTTATGTAGTAGAGTCTAGTTACTTAAGTTTAGTGTTTAGAATTTATAGAATATTTTTTTAAATAATGTGGCAGTAACTTCAGGTACCACACACTACCAGTTTCACTTCTTAATGAATTGACACTCTATCATGACCACATTCACACCGCTTAATTTGCAATAAAACAATTTAACCTAACGATGCCCCTAGGTCCAACAAACATACTAGTGTTGTAAAGAGCATGGCACAAGGTCGAATATTTACACTTTAACAATGTGACTCGCCTTATGGGATGTAACACTAACATAAATGTTGATGCAAAAATATATGTGGTCCATTGGTGCATAAACTCTAATTGTATGCACTGGTGTTGTTCGAAGAAAAGAACCATGATAAATTTCCAAAAAAAAAACATAGTGGTGCATCCTTAGTGGTGCCCCGTCACCTATGTGTTATACAACATTATGCATTGCTAAACAATATGTGGGTGCTTTGGGAACATGTGAGCACTAGTGTCTTCAGTTTGACCAAGCACACTACTAAGTTTGTAGGACATAAAGTTTATTTTCCTCTAAGGATTTCACATATCTTCCGAGGGTGTTTCCTAAACCCATTACGATTTCTTCAAGATAAAATTCTGGGGAAGGGAGTAGAGGTGGATCCACATTGGTGCAAAAGAGAAATCCTCTTTTTCTGGGCTGAAAGAATTTGTCCAAAATCGAAGATATAACAAGAATTGAAGGAATATGGGCCATTTTCAAAGACCTGGTCTTTGTCTTCCAGATTGTAAAAAATGATTGTGAAGAAGCCTTTTGAGTTGAGAAAAAGATCATATTACCCTTTTGGGTTCTACCAGTTTTTAATCCAACATGATAGATCTCTCTTAGAGGGCCATAACCCTAATAATTTTCTGATTAGGGCATGGTATTTTATAAACTCGGTGTGATCCCCGAATCTTGTAGAGTTTATAACGTATCTTGGTTCCTTAGTTGTTTGAGGGATGCATTTTCCTAGTTCCAAAGTGCAAGTTGCCTTTGGATGAGATGTTTTCGCTTCCAACTCGATATCCTTATCGAAGCTCTGTTCATGATGCAGTATTTTCCCTCGAAGATGAGGCGATGACTCAAACGACGACCTCGTTTCCCTGGCGCCTACATTCTCATCTGCAACTACATTCCGATATGAAGGGGTTTGAACCCCCCCTCTGTATCCATGCTGCTCGACTAGTCGCGTTGTTGTTTCTAAAACCCGCGACTATGATCGAAGAGAGCGCCTGAGATTTTTAGGGTTAGGTGTGTACTATCATGCTAACCCTAGCTCAGCAAGAGATGCATGTAAAAATGTCATCAAGCAAAAAAAATGGAATAAGTGTGATGATGTTGATCTTACTAACTCTTTGATTTATTCTTCTACAAATGATGCTCTTTCTTCTATCCCGACTAATTGTATATAAAATGGTGTAGATGTTTTGACACCTTCTCATGTTTTTTTGGCTATCAACTTTCTGTTTTCTCCCAATTTTCAAAAAGATACTAGAAGTACATGGTCTGAATTGTTAAGTTAACTAAAATTTCCTAGAGCATCTCTTGGATAAAATGAGAATTCATTTACAAACAAGAATGGTTTTACAAGTCTAGAAGAATTTTTTTTGTTGCAAGAGGAAGTCATTCAACTAAGTTACATAAAAATAAAATTCAACTATTAATTCTTCTATTTAAGGGACTCCAAATTTTGCTGATGATAATATGTCATAATTTTAAACTACTATTGTAGATGATATTGTTCTTGATGTGTAGAACTGTCCTGAACCTTTGCTTGAGTAGGAGATGCGATTACACATTTTGTTTATCTAGATTGAGATTCTTTTCCATATCTAAAACTTCATGATAATGATTGGACCATAAATTGACATTCTTGGATTAATGGAAATTATATTTTCAAGTCTTTGTACTAGTACAAATTAGAAAAGTGGAGTATGGTTGGATTGACGAATTCTCATGGAAACATTTTAATAGGTGTTTGATGACTTCTTACAAATGTAAATAATCAATTGTATAATAGTATAGTTATCATGTTTATTGATATTGATCTATTGGATTGTTCGACTATGGTTCAACCACAAATGTTGTTATTACTAACATTTGACACTTTTATTGTTTTATGGACTATTGCATTGCTCCCTTATTTTTTTTTAAAGAGGGGATGCTATTGAATGATGTTAGTATTTCGATGAGTGAAATCAACTTGATGTGTTTAGATGTTTTATCAACTAATATGTACTATTTGGACTAGTTGTACTAAATTAGACTGAGATGTTGGAATATGCAGATTGAGTAATGCTCCGTTGAAGCAACTAGCTATTTGATGATTTATTCAAAATATCATGTTTGGTGGATAGAGACTAATCATTATTGATGTGTTATTCTCTAGTTAACCAATTAACTAGAACTATATTGCATTATAGACTTGTTGACTCCTACACTCGGATAATGTTGTGTTGTTTGTCCACCTAACCCATAGACTTAGATAGTTTGAAAAATAGTTTGGGAATTTTATTGGTTGGTTTGATATTATTTGTGTATTCCCTATTTTATCAACAAGGTGGATAGATCCTTTCATTGATTTCAGTTCAAACTCTACTTTCATAAGCATTAATTTACCATGGATTGATGAGTATGATGGATACTTACATGATATTATTTGTGTTTGGAAATGTTTCTTACTATACCTAGATGAATTATTTTTCTTTGGTGATCATTAATTTTCACTCATATCATATTAAGGGGGAGAAATATGTAATTTATTATAGAGGTGGCAAGGTGGTAGAACCAATGGTTTTGTGTAATCTCATCTTGTTGGAGTACATGAATTTGAGTATTAGAGGGAGTCAAATGATCAATTGAATATGCTCATTTTGATCATTTCCATATCCACTTTTTATGGGAAGTTACAAAGATGTGGTCTCATAAATGATGATTTGGTCATCTACTCAAACATACATACATACATACGTACATATGATTGGTTTATCATACATTATTTCATGGAGATTTACTCCTTTAAGTACTAATGATGTCTATTTACACTATCACTTCTATTGGAATCTCTAATGTTTACCTTAAATGTTTATTGCATATTCCACCAACATGGATTTGATATTCCCTTCCTAACCATGATCAATACCTTTAAATTATTTCTTAATACCTCTAATACTCAAATTCATGTACTCCAACAAGATGAAATTACACAGAACCATTGGTTCTACCACCTTGCCACCTCTATAATAAATTACATATTTCTCCCCCTTAATATGATATGAGTGAAAATTAATGATCACCAAAGAAAAATAATTCATCTAGGTATAGTAAGAAACATTTAAAATAAAAATAAAAAATTATATCCTATAAGTTTATAAATTATTAAAAAATTATAAATTATTTATTAGTATGAAAAACATCCTATATGTGCTCATAACCTACTAAAAGATTAAATATCCTTTTTAAAGGGCTTATGTGGTTCTTTGAGACCATGCTTAAGGTATGGTTCCTTCAAATATTTATACATGAATTGAGGCATTTTTTCCCTCTCCTTACCATGGAAAAGACCCAAAGACCCATTCTTGGTGCATAATACCTCCTAGTGGAATGCATAATTGGAGGGAAAATATCCCTTTTAAAATGTCTCTATAGTTTTTGAAGGACTCATTCATGGGTCATATGATTTAAGAGATTAATTTAGGTCATAATACCCTTTTTTTTCTCCCTCTACCACGGACAATGTCTCTATACCCATCCATTATGTCTAAAAATTTATAATGATTACCATATATCTCATTCAGAGGCCACATACTATGTGCCATAGAAGACTAATTTTGATCATAAAATTCTCATGTATTACTTCATTTTTACTTCTTCAACCATGATCTATGATCTGGGCCTTCAGACCTACGACAAGTACACAAAATCTCATAATAATGCACATATCCAACCAAGAGGCCAATGATGTAGGTATTTTTTGTGGTTGAAGGCCTAGTTTAGGGAATAGGGCCATAGATGCTTGATTTTTTTACAAAAGCCCAAAATCCATCTCTTGTGTGGAAAATATCCTAATGATACCCATATCCCACTCAAGTACAAAGGTACTTTCTAGAGGTTTTTTTCGTTGTTTCAGAATTCTTTCATGTCCCATAAGACCTATAATATTGATTTATAAATGAAGGACCTTATATTTATCCCAATAATGGTAAAGGCCCTCATACCCACCCCTACTAAACAAAAATCCTAATGGCACCCCTATCTCACTTGTATACAAAATATCCCTTTTAGTGTCTCTGTGCTACAATTCAAGGCCTTGATCGTGGACCGTTAGTTCAAGAATATATGTTTAGAATCTAATTTCATGAATTCTCCTCCAACCATGGCTAAGGGATTGAAACCTCTCTATGATGCATCAAACTTGGTAATTGCACTCATATCTCACTAAAAGTATAATGGTTCCCTATAGAGGACATGTTATGTGGTTTATGGCATCATTTATGGCCATTTATCCTCAAAGGATTTAGTAAGTACCCAAGGAGCTTATTTTTCTCCCTTGACCATGACCAATGCCTTAAAAGACACCCTTCACTAGCACACAAGACTTCATAATGGTATCCATATTCCACTTGGAGGCCAAAGATTACCTATGACCTATGTTTTAGTTTCAGGACAATTTCATGGCCAATGAGCCTTAGAGGTCCAATTATGGTGTCAGGCCCTTATTTTCCTCACTTAACTATGGTCAAGACCCAAGACCCATCCATACTATAGGTAAACCATCGATCATGCATATACCTAACTTGTATGTCAAAGAGCCACTTTCAAAGGTCTATATCATATTTTTTGCCCTTTCATTGCCCAAAATCAACAGTCTTAATTTAGGACCTAATTCCCTTAACTTCTTCCCCAACCATGGTCCTAGATTCATCCCTAGTGCAAAAAACCTCATGTTGGCACCTTTATCTAATTCTAAAGATATTGATCTCCTATACAAGGCATGTTTTGTAGTTTGATGCATTTCTCATGGCCCTTGGTATCTAGAAGCCTCATCTAGGACCTGTAGGCATTATTTTCCTCCACCAACCATTGGTAAGGCTTTGTAATGTATCGCTACTATCCAAGGCATCATAGGAGAAACCTTACTCAACTTGGAGGCCAAATATCCCCATTAGAGGGCCCATGTGGTGGTTGAAGCCTTGTTCATGGCCTTGATCCCTAGAAGATTCATTTAGAGCCTAATTACCTTGTTTTCCTCCTTTTATAGTGGCCCAGGAGCCCTTGAAGCTTAATTTAGAGCCTAATTACCTTGTTTTCCTCTTACAATGACCAAGTCACCAAAACCCATCCCTCCATGTGAAAATCCTCCTAAAAGAACCCACATTACCATTTTAGGTTAAATATCCCCATTAGAGGGACTATGTAGTGGTTTGAGGTATTGATCATGGCCTAAACATTCATTCTATAATCTTTTGAAAATAAACAATTATTTGTGAAGAAATATAAAAACATCATGAGGTAAACAGGTAGAGCTCTTTAATACATTTCCAACATTATTAGCATGTGCATATTTTTGTGCATGCTTATCTATCAAACTTTGTGGTAGCATGTGTGGTACTTTGAAAGGAATCATGGCTATTGTAAAATGAACTGTGCATTTTTGTTTATGAATTCCCCATTTCCTTTTTTTCAATCATCCACTTTGTGGAAACATCCAATAATATTTTTTTAATACTTAAATGATATTGAACAAAACAACATTGAATTAAATATTTAAACCTTTAAAACCATGTACCTATTTATTTATAATATTAATTAAATAATAAATTTTATTTTTATAATTTTAACATTTTATTTTAATTTTAATGTAAATCTTTGTATACTTTGAAAGAAAATTTCTATATGTATCTTATAGAAAATAATATATTTTATAAAAAATAATAGTAATTTTTATATTTATGTTTTTTTATACATCATCATGGAAATTTTGGTATTTATTGTTTTGCATTATAATTTAATTATTTTTCATATATAATATATAATTTGAATTGTTGAAAGTAACGTTTATATAACTTATAAAATTATTTTTCATATATAATATATAATTTGAATTGTTGAAGTAAAGTTTATATAACTTATAAAATTTGAATATTTTCAAATTAAAGTTTATATAATTTATAAAGTTTGAATATTTTGATTAATTATATTATGTTAAAATTTGTATTTAAAAAATTTGATAATTAAATTTATATTTTAAAAAAAAATGATAAATTTTATATTACATTGAAAATGAAAACTTTTAAAAATTTAAAATAAAAAAATATATATATTAAATAAAATTATAATTTTTAAATATAATCATATATATTTTTAAATTAAAAAAATGGTTTTTCCACATTTAAGGAAAAACAAAGTATGTGCTTATGTCACAAATTAACTAGGACAAAAATATTCATCATAATATTTTGTAAGTATGAAAGTCACACAAATATTCTTTGTTATGGTATATATATATAATATTAAATCATGAAACATATAACAAGAATGAAATATTTTGCATCTTTAAATTATGAAGGTAGAGTAAAGTTATACTAGTACAATTATATGATAAAGACTATATTAATTGTTGTTATAATAAATACATAAAATTAGGGTTGGGTTAGGGTTTTATATTAAGATTAAGTTCATCACTATTTCATTTTAGAATTTCATATATGCCTCTTTATTATAAAAGTAATTGATATAATCTATTTAATATGCTTATATCAACCACCTTTATAATTTGATTGTGTTAATATTAATAGTTAACTAATATTCCTTGTATATTAATTAACCCTAACAACTCTAACTCTAATAATCCTAATTCTAACCCTAATAACATATCCCTAATCCTAATGATTCTTTTATACTATTTTCACTTTCAAATATGTTTTCATACTTTTAGGTTTCTATTATTATCATATTTTTATTTTTTCATCATCTTATTGTATTTTCACCATGTCAAAGTTTCATCAAACAAGTTATATAGATAATAGTTGGAACAAACCCACCTAAATACTTACAAAGTAGAGTGTGGATGGCCATGCTAGTATTAACCTGAGGTTACTCAAACTCTTTGCAACTATAGTAGAATATAATTATTAATGTGATTATTCTCAAATGCCTTGCCGACACTTTTCAAACCCATACAAAGAAAAATAAACATTTACACCAATATGAGACTTGCATAGCATGAAATTCATGGTCAAATATATACTTGTTATTTATATGATTAATTTCTAAGCTTATGTAACAATGATATATTTTAATTAATTTTTGTTAATTAAGAAAATATGGTAATTATTAGCTAAAGGTAAATTAGGTACACTTTTGTAAATGTAAGTAAGATATGAATATTAAATATCATTCATTAATTTGGGAAGATTAAGAAAAATATATTAACTTTTTCAATTACTACCGATAAGATTAAGATTTATAATTAAAAGATTATTGGTCATTAATTATGTTCATTATTTATAAATGCAAGTAAGATATAAATATTAAATCTTATTCATTGATTTGAGAGTACCACTAAAAATATACCAACAACTTCAATTGCTACATTGATTTGGGATGAAGACTAAAAATATGCCAACCATAAATTCAGATTTATAATTAAAAAATTATTAATTGTTCCCCTTTCCAATAATTTAACCTATCAATGTAATAAATAAATAGATTTTAAAAAATATGATTATAAAAACAAATTTGGATGAGACATAAGTGCAATTTCATCATATGCATATAGCTAACAACGGATAATTATGGGTATGCATGTTGCAGAGGATCAAGATTCGTCTCAGCCTCAAGCCTGCTGTCATACATTCAACTGCATTTCGATATCCTCAGCACTATTTTGCTTGATCGATTCCAGCGGGTTGCCTCCATCCACTTTTTCATCTTCAACACGTCGATCATTTTTTATACGATAAAAACAATATAAAACCATCTGAACCAACCCCAATGGCAGTCCAAGAAAGTTTGGTGCCTGTGCAATATGAAGTACACCCATAAACAAATACGTCAGCGGGCTCCTACCTTTGCAAATGCATTTCATCCCTACATTGTTTTCCTGATAACCGTTAAAACACCATGTTTAATATTGGCAAACTCATTTATTTATTATTCAAAGGTGTCACCGGCTTGCTTTTTTTCACCGCCATAGGTATTTATTAGGTATATATTACGTGTCACCATGTTTAATATATATATAAATAATGTATTTATTAGGTATGATAATTTTATTTTTAATAATTATTTTAATATTGTATTTTAAAATTATTCTATTAATATTATTATAGATAGTAATATAATATAATTTTTTTTAATTTAATATTTTAAAACTATTTTGATTAATTTTTTTATATAATATTTAACCATACAATAAAGAAATTTAAAATATAAAAATATAAAAAAATAATTAATTATATATATAATTTTGGAAAACTATATTATGAGATATATAAATGATTTATGATGATGATGATTAAAGTCCACTAAGACAAAATCGGTCTATGGGACATTAAGAGGGTAAGTGATTACTTGTGATTCTCACAAGCTTTACGAGAAGCTTTCCAAGGTCACCATACTTTTGTTGAGTTAAGAGGTTAGGAAGGTTGGTAGTGAAAAATATTTTGAAAATGAGATCTAATATGGGTATAGGATGAGAAAGTGTTTTTCATCTTCAACCTTCTTAATGTCACAAAGGTGACACACTCTTTCATCCCACGGTGTTTTAGGAATTGACCAACGCCAAGTTTCACTGTGGAGCTCCTGAGAATTTGTTCTTATCTTAGCAATGCTTATTTTTTTCTTTACACTTGGCAAAACAAATATATAGTTTTGATCTTCTAGATTATGATTGATTACATCCTTATAATACCTTAATTTTCTTTTTTCCTCTAACTCTTTATCACACCACATTTTCTCAAATTTTGATTTGACGATTTTTTTAATAGTATTTTTATTCTGCAAAATGGTGTCTTCCATGATTCCCCAATAGTTTAGCCAAGACTGAGCATCTCTATGCCATCCTTTCTGGAGGCGATGGTGGTTATGACTCGATTCCGAAGAAGTTTTAGGAAGCCTCTTGTCTTCCATGTTGTTTAACTTGTTCTTATACATTAGGTATATAGTCATAGCCATGCTCTCAATGGAGAAGATACTTGTTTCTAAGAGGACGATGGGATAGGGTGTATTTTCTTTAATTTTGACATTATAGGTTATAAAATTCTTTTGTATTTGCTCTATCTTTCTCCAAGACTCACAAGAGATACTACAATGTAATGTTCCCGACATGGCTAGTCTAGGAAACGTTGCTAATGTGTGTGTAGGATCAATGGTTTACAACATATAACTAGTCATACAAATAATAAATGCAACAAAGGACTGCAAATTTTGTATTATGATATCTTTGTGGATTAAAAAATGGTCGAATGCGACTGAATAAACTGAAAATACTCGACTAGATCAATAGACAAAGGATCTTAGCCGGAATACAAATAAGAAACTAAAAGATAATACCGAGAATATGGGAGAACTGCGGAATCAATGGATGCATTGAGACTATGGCAGCTCTGAGGGTACCTGCTATAAGTCTGGAAAGTTCATCCTGGGAGCTATACTTCTCGGAATGGCCTGGAAACTATCCCAAATGATGCGCCCTGCTGTAGTCCTCGGTACTGGTATCTATCAGACCCCTCTGCTAATGAATATGGACCCCAGAAGGATACCCTTGGGGGAATTCGCCCGTCTTCTTCTCGCAAAATATGTCCTAGTGATTCCACCATCGGAATGAGATGAGATATGTCTCAAAACGACCGCCTTGGTCTACTAGGAAATGGGTCGGAAGGGTTTCCCTGAATTTGGTCTAATGCTCGTTGTGGAACCCCAAATGTGCCCGCCAAAAGTGATTCACGTCCAAGTCTAGAAAATGCGTCCCAATTGATTCCTCCATTGGAATTTGAGGAGGAACTAGGAAAAAGATGTGCCTTGCCCTCCTCTCAAATGGGTCAGAGGGAAATCTTGTAATTCTCCCTGTATGGGATAAGTCGACTAAAAACCCTCTCAAAAGTTGTTCCCTCACTATGGATGAATGTGCCCTTGCTGTTGAACACTGTGCAACTGTTGCTGAAGAATGATGGAAAACCTGAATGATCTTCTCGGTGACTAGGGTGTGTCTCTCAACACCAAAATCAACCATTGGTGTCTTCCTCTTAGAATCCACTCAGCTATCTCTCCTAAGATGTGCCTCTTCTCCTCAATGACAAGTTATAATCTGCATAATGATGAATTAGGTCACTGACCCTTTTTTTATAGCTTTCCAAAACCCTAAATCATGATGAAACCCTAATTCACGGTTGACTTCCAAAACCCTAAATCACTGTTGAAACCCTAATTCACTGTTGACTTCTATTTTTAGCTCATAATGACTTAAAAGTAATTTTAACCCTTTTTAGCTCAATGCCACTTTTCGAATATAACACCTGTGACTCGAGTGACCTCTAGTAACCCTGTTTACTCCTCTTTGGCCCTGTCTATAGTCTAACAGGGTGGTTTAGACCATTAAGCCTCCTCTTTGGAGATCCTATTTGGAAGGGAACATTATAGTCCTCCCTTCCCGAAATTGCTTGTCCTCAAGAAATACCAGTCCAGGGTGCTGCAACACTTGCTCGCTCTCCCAAGTAGCATCATCTACTAGAAGCCCTCTCCATCTGATAAAAAACTCTTTGATGAACCTCCTCCTCAGGTTCCGCTCCCGAATCTCCAAAATCTCCTCCGGAACTAACTCCAACTGTCCCTCCTCATCCAACGGGGGAAGCTCCTCTGATGTGCTAATGAATTGTCCCACTTCCTTTTTGCTGAAAGACACGTGGAACATGTTATGAATCTTTCTCCCCTCTAGAAACTCTAGCTCATAAGAAACCTTGCCTACTTGGTGCATGATAATGTAAGGATAGTAAAATTTGGGCTTGATCTTGTCGACCCTACTCTTCTTCAATGATGACTGTCTGTAGGGTTGGAGTCTCAAGAAAATGAAATATCCAACCTCAAAGATATGCTATATCCTGTGCCTATCCACACTTATCTTATGTCGATTTTGTGCCATCTACAGATTCTCTTTCAACAACTTGAGAATCTCTTGTCATTCTATGATCCAATCCTTAGCCTTGGGAGCTTTTCTCTCCTCGAAGACCAAGTCTACCAAAGTGGGAGCATAATATCCGTACAATACTTAGAAGGGTATCATACCAATGGACATGTGGAAGGTGGTGTTGTTGCAATGTTCTCCTAAATTTAACCACTTTACCCATATTCTCTTCGTCCTCCTACATAGTTCCTCAAATACCCTTGAACCCACTTGTTGACAATGTCGGTCTGCCCATCTATCTGAGGGTGATAGTTGGTTCTAGGTGTCAACTATGTCCCCACCAACCGAAACAACTCTCTCCAAAATGTCCCTATGAACCAACTGTCCCTATCACTGACGATGTTCTTTGGCAACCGATGAAGTCTGAAGACCTCCCTGAAGAAAATTTCGACTACCTGAATTGCGTTGTACTCTGGCGGTATGCCATAGAAGTGAGAAAACTTTGTCAATCTGCTGAAAACTACATAGATACAGTCCTTACCCTAATCCTTGGGTAGACTTGTGATGAATTCCATAGATATACTCTCCCATTTCTGCTCTAGAATGGGGAGTGGCTAAAGTAGCCCTACTGGAAGAGCATGCTCTGACTTGTTCTACTGGAAAGTCACACACTCACTATCGTGTTTCATAACATCCAGTTTGAGGCCCTTCCATGAGAACCTCTCTCTGATCTGTCTATAGGTTTTGGAAAACCCATGATGGACTGCTAGAGGTGAATCATGAACTACAGTGAGGATATTCTTCTTGAGCCCTTAATTTGGCACCAGGTAGACTCTATCCTTGTAAAATATGACATCGTCAATGACCCTATATCGGTCATCCTATATCTTCTCATCCATCACCTCACAAGTGAAATTGTTCTTGGAATATTCCACTAACAAGTGGGATTTCCAATCTGCTGAAATCTCCATCAAAGAACATGCCATAGGTATCCTCGATAATGCGTCGGCCACAATGTTCTTCTTCCCCTTGACATACTTTATGTCAAATTCGAATTCCTATACCTTTGTCACCCATTTTTGTTGGCGCTCACTGAGGTCCTTCTCCTCAAGGAAATACTTCAAACTATTGTGATCAGTCTTGACCACAAATTTGCTGCCCACCAAATATTGCCTGAACTTGGTCAAGGCATGCATGATTGCCAACATTTCCTTGTCATAAATGGAGTAGAAACTCTCAGGTTGACTAAGATTCTGGTTCTCGAATATAATTAGACATCAAAACTGCACTGATCCCTTCGCCGGATGCGTCACACTCTAGTACAAATGGAAAAGTGAAGTCTGGTAGTGCCAACACTGGGCAAGTGACCATGACTTCCTTCATGTGATCAAAGGCTTCCTATAATTTCTTATTCCATATAAAGGCCCCATGCTTGGTAAGATCTATTAGTGGTGCTCCAAGTTGAGAAAAACCCCGGACGAAACACCTATAATAGTTGCACAGCCCAAAGAAGCTCCTCAATTCTGTCACATTCCTCGGCGTTGGCCAATCTAGAATGGCCCTGATCTTCTATCGGTGCACCTATACCCCCTGTGCACTGATGATGTGTCCTACGTAAAGTAGCTATGTCATACCGAACTCACACTTGGACTCTTTGGCATATAATGACTGTGCCTCCATGATGCTTAATACCTCATCCAGGTGTCTCATATGTTGTTTCCATGACCGGATATAGATCAAGATGTCATTGAAGAAAACCAAGACTTATTTCCTTAACTGATCCCTGAATATATGGTTCATGCAAGACTAGAATGTAGCAGGTACATTGGTTATCCCAAATGTCATAACTAGGAAATTATATTGAAATGTCATCTTCTCTATGTCCTGCTCTCGGATGCTGATCTGATGATATCCAGAGCATAGATCAATTATTGAGAAGGAAAATGCCCCATGAAGTTCATCCATCAACTCGTCAATGCATGGGATAGGGTACCGGTTCTTTATGGTTTTCTTGTTCAAGGCTCAGCAATCAATGCACATCCTCATGGTTCCATCCTTCTTCAGAAGTAAGACAATTGAAGAAGCAAATGGGCTGCTGCTCAGTTTGATGTGTCCCATTGCCAACAATTCCTTGATTGCCTTTTATATTTCATCCTTGAACCTCCTAGGATGATGATATGCAGGGGTGATAATAGGTTTGGCCCCCTCCTCCAACTCAATGGTGTGCTCAAACCCCCTATCAGGTGGTCTCCCTGGTGGAATTGCCTCAAAGGCTTGTTGATATTGTCCCAATAAATTCTTGATTTCTGTATGGTATTGTTGTCGACCTTCTGAATCCTTCTGAGTAGTGATCAAACATTATGGGACATATGTTATCTCCCCATGTATGAATATCGACATCCTCTTGGTTGAAACTGTCCTAGGTGCTCCTATCGACATACCTCTTAGAACAACCTTCTTCCCATCCTGATCTCTCAATCCCATTTCCAAGGTTTGGTAGTTGGTAGTGATTTTTCCCAAGGTAATCATCCACTGAGCTCCTAACACCACATTTGTGTCCGATAAGTCAACCACATAAAATGTGTCTCTCACTGTGTAGTTTCCTAACTTCATCTCTAAGTTTGGAACTCTATCTAGACACTCCACTATGTGGCCATATGCTACCGCAACATCAAACCCCTCAAACTCCTCTGTATGAAGTGCCCGTCTCGATACTAGTGAAGCATCGATGAAGTTGTGGGTGGCCCCACCATCTATCAGGGTGATTGCCCGTTGCCCCTAAATAATCTCTCTGATACGGAGGGTATCATAACTGGGAACACTAGAAAGGGTCGCTATGAATCCTCCCTTTACTAGTTTCCTCCTATTAGCGTGCTCTGGTGGTTGTGGGACTACTGGAGGATGGGCTCCTGCTGGTGTCAGCGGTCTACGGGGAGGCTACTCCTCTACTGGTGTTGACTCCACCTATGAATTAGTGGATCCACTGTCCTACTCCTCCTCGTCACTGTCCACGTTGTCTTCTGCTACCTCAATATAATGAATCTCTCCCTTGCCCATGCACCTGTGGCCTGGGACCTAAGGATATCTGCAACTGAAGAAAAGCTTCTTCCTCATAAGCTCTCACCTAGTCTCATCATCCAACTTCTCCTTTCTCTTCCATTCTCTATGGAATGGCTTCTTGTCTCGATCCCTTTGGGGAAAAAATGGTTTGGAGAAAGTTTTAGTCTTTGGCACTGATTCTGCCAGATCTCGAGTGCGAAGGATGGCATCCTGCAAAGTGGGAGGCTTGTATGCCTTCACCCATCCTCTCAAAAGCTCTATGAGTCCTTACGTGAATATCATGATCATCCTGGGCTCTAATATATCTATCACTGCCATGGATACCCACTGAAACTCTATGATGAATGCCTATGTTGTGCCAGTTTATCTCAACTGGGCTAGATCCTTGAAGTGTATCTTGGGATCCTTCCAGTCAAACCTGTCAATGAGCCTATCTGTAAACTCCCTTTAGGAGGTGATGCGACTATGACCCAATGTCACCAGTCCATGATACCACCACTTATGTGTCTCACCCTCCAAGTGTAAGGTCGTGAAAGTGATGGCCTTTGTCTCAGTCATCTAGTTGAGCTGGTAATATGTGTCTAGCTTTTGTACCCAATATCTGGCTGTAACGACCCCTTCGTTACGTCTCTAAACAACGAAGTACAATAGGAATTTTTTTCTTTATTTCTTTTCTTTTAGTTTGGTTCCATGAAGGAATAAGGCATTAACCACGTCACATAATTCATACCAATGCAAAAACACATGACATCATAACTTAAAGTGACGCAAGATCAAAATATAAACAAACTCTACAATATCATTGCTGAACGAAATTGCAATATATAGTGCCAACCAATCTCATCATATTCTCACCAATAACAATAATTTGTTGAATAATAAGCGCTTTCTACTTTACCAATTAAAATCGTACCTTAGCCACACGCCCTCTTCGGAGACGTCCCGCGTGTCGTGCCTTGTTCGTTCTCCCTCCCGCATCTGCTTGCCAACCGCTGAAAAACTCACCGGTACCTCCCAGCCAACGCTAGGGGTACTCTGCTTCCCCCTTAGCCCCCCGAGCCGCAAAGGGGCCACACAAGCACCAGAGATAAACTA
>JZKD02S0359447.1:565846-581287 GCA_000966675.3 Picea glauca | reverse complement strand
ATATATATATATATATATATATATATATATATATATATATATATATATATATCTAACATTTTAAAACTATTTTGATTAATACTTTTATATAAAATTATATAATAGCATTTAACCATACAATAAACAAATTTAAAATATAAAATAATTTTCTAAATCTATATTCTAAATAATAATTATGATATATAAAAATGACTTATAACGATATATATGAATGTTTTATTTAACATATATACTCTATTTAAAATTAAAAATAAATAAAATTTGTTTTTTTCTCCTTAGCCAAGCTCGAACAATCAAAGAAGTGGATGCTCTAATATAAACCTTAATAAAAAGGATCAAATTTGAAGAGAAAGGTTATATTTCAAACTGAAGAGCTAACTTTATTGTATCCTTTCTAATTTAACATGATAAAATAAATTATTCTTTTCATATGAAAATAAAAAAACAATTAAAATTCCACCTATAAAAATATTGTTGCATAACCCATTCATTATAAAAGAATGGTGGTAAATAACTATTAGTGGTCCGCCCAGTCCTGAGTGATTGATCGATTGATGGGAATTTGGTACTGTGTGAAGCAAGTTCAATGACTGTATCAAAAATAATGCATTGGATGGATGCCTGGGCATTGAGAGGGAAGGATGCTTCCAAAGGCGAAAGGCCATGGGGAGATACCATGTTTGATCCATGGATAATCATTCTCCAAACATAACATAAATGGAAAAACACAAACAAAAAAAATTGGTAATTTAAAATAAATAGTATAATTGTATAATTAATTAACTAAAAATAAAAAAAATATAAAACTAATAATAAATTAAAACCAAAAGAACTATAAATTAATAATTAACTGAATTTAAAAAAAAAATTAATAATCAACAAAATCTTATATATATATATATATATATATATATATATATATATAGACTAACCTATGGTTAAGAAATCGTGACTAATTTGTGGCTAAGAAACCACGATTCAGGGGCATCTAAGCCATCAAAATCACCCGGGGACCTTTAACATGGCTGGATTTTTTGTCCCCACAAGTTTCGAACTAAGGACTTTAACATCACCTAGTGCCTTAACAACACACTATATGGAAGCTACAAACAATAGAAATTAATTAAAATATATTAAATTTAATAAAACACTCACCTGTGCTCGATGAGAAGAAATCCTCAATTTATGAAACACACACACACACACACACAAACATAATTAATTAACTAAAACTAAAAGAAATATAAATTAATAAATAACTAAATTAAAAACATAACTGAAATAAAACTAAAATAAATATATTAATATACAAACTACAATCATTAGCAATTAATTAAAATATATTAAATTAATAAAACACTTACCCTCGATGATACTACTTAAGCTTCGCAAGTAGGATAAGTATGTTAAGTATTTTTTTTATTTTAATTTTCATTTGCATTGAAAACAAATCTAAGCACTTCTATGAAGGGCTAGAGGGCTCTTGAAGGGCAATGAAGACCTCAATTTTTGTGGGGACAAAGGATAACCGTCAATATCAAACAAATTTGCATTTAAGGCGGGGAATAATTTGACCTCCCTACAATATGAAAAAAACCTTCAATGAGAACTGCTAGATAATATAATGATATAGCAAACTAAGAAATTTAGTGATGCAGGAGCATCGCTCACTCATCAAGCGAGCCAGTACATTTAGAGGAGACAGTTGGACAACGCCTACAAATTTTGAAATGCTTTGGAAGTGTTGTGTTGCTCTTTAATGAAGTCAGTCATAAAGAAGAGCACGTGTATTGTAAAGGGGACCTTGAGCCTTTAAACTCTCGTCCTTAGTAGATAGGAAGGCATTTAATAGATTTAATGATGTTAGATAGGAATTTAATTGTAGATTTGATAGTTTCAGTTTTCGAGAGGGAAAACGGATATAGACGCCCTCCTTTCTACATTGTAACATATTGAGAAACAGGAGCAAGAAGAGAAGAGCAAGCGGAAAGCTTGTGGAGAACACCCATGTACAGATTGAATTAATAGGAGAAAAATTTTGATTCAATTTCATGTTTAGTGTTGTTTCTCTGTGTTGATATGATGCTCATGGATGTTTTCTTTCTGGTCATACATTTGCCTTGATATGCTGTGTATGTGTTTTCATAGTTCAGTTGAAGTCTGTGAGAGTAAAGAAATTAGTTTCAATTGTTTCTCTATTCTGAACCAAGAGATTCCTGCATAGAGTGCAGTGGAATTTGTCCGCAAGGAGTGCATGACTACAGGGTTCAGATAGAGATAACTTTTGTTCTAAGCTCTCAAGAGTGCAGGTTTGGCACGAGAGCTGTGCAAGTGTGCGCAGGGTCGACAAAGACTCAGGGTTGCGATTATGAGCTAAGGAAGTGGAAAATTTCTGCTGCAGGAGTGCGCAGAACCGAAGAGTTCCAAATACTCAGCCGTATTCAGAGCTTTTCCGCAAGGAGTGCGAGAAACAAGTCCTCACAAAGTCTTGTGAACCAAGGACAAGCTCAGGAGGAATAGAGCTATAGTTCACTAAGGGATAATCGCAGGGGTGGATATGGAAAACTCGAGAGAAAGCTCCACATGTTCGTGTGTGATTGAATAGGTTTCACAAAGGGAACGTTCAATTCATTTCGTAATAAATATCCATGAAGGGATGGACGGTTGAAATTTCCTGGGGCGATTCCACGAAAGGACTGAGGGCTGTTAGATCTTGCAAAGTTGTAAGGATTTTAAGGGGTGATCATTCAAAGGCTTGAAGCCCGGGAGGAAGTGGAGCCATCGATCTGGAGTCACAGGGACCGTCAAATCATATGCGACATCGCATATCGGCCTATCACTAGTTGGAGCATCAAGTTTCCGGAGCGGGAGTAGCGATATCGTGAAGAGATATACTCCATTAGGTTCTGAGCCGTCGATCATGGGAACACGTGTCAAAGAATCCCAATATCTCGGGGTTCAGAGAATCGGGGTTCTTAACAGCAGAGAACACTCGTAGGTTGGATTCACGATACACGATATTCCTACAGTGACGTGGCAGTGTGGGACCACGGGTGCTAGTGGAGTACAGGTGGCACCATATTGGGAATATGGGAAAATTAAGTCCTGAGTCCATTAACATCTGGACTCGCGATTCCGTGAGTTTCGAGATCCCAATAGAAGGATAAAAGGGGTGGATAAGTCAAGTCCACTCGTGCATCGGAGAATCGACACATCGGAGTTCGGGGATCATAGTTTCAATTTGTTGACATCGAGGGTAGCGATTTCCCAACGAGGAGAACTCCGATAGAAAGGAGGGGAGGAAAGTCAGCGATTGACCTGTATCAGGATTCAGGAAATCTCAAGGCATAAAGCGCGTGACTACAGAATTCGCAAAATCGTGAATTCCGATTTCCCAATTTGGAAGGGAGATCAATGGAGAGTGCTATGGGTAAAAACTTCCGATGGGGAAGTTGAAGGGCATTTTATCTTTTCGGGCCAACTTAGAGAAGGTCCTGGTGGAAGCGGACGGGCACAGGGTGACGTTGGCATCAAGTGGTATCAGAGCTCTGGAAAATTATTTATTTCAGTAGCAGAGAGAGGAGAAGACATTATACTGACCAGAAGTGAAAGACAGTCACTTGGTCCAGAGGACAGGGATGCGCGAAGAAGAGGAAGGCCGATAGGGAATCCAGAAAGGGAGCGCCAAATGAGAGATCTCCGAGCAAGACTCAAGGAGATGGAGACAACACAGAGACGCGGAGCTGGTGCAGGGGATCTTAGCGATTCCGAAGTTGAATAAGAAGTTGGACATGCAGAAGAAGTCGCAGCAGAAGATGCATCAACCGAGCAGTTGATCAAAGCCATTTCCAGAATGGGTACGAAGGCGAAAATGGATATTCCAGTCTACGAGGGAAGCCTGGAGGTAGAAGAGTTGTTGGATTGGATCCGAGCACTTGACACCTACTTCGATTATGAGGAGATCGAAGAGGACAAGAAATTCAGACATGCTGTCACCCGGTTGAAGGGACATGCAGCCTTATGGTGGGATGAGCTATAGGCGGATAGACGTTCCAAGGGTAAACCAAAGATCAAGAGCTGGGACAGGATGATCGCGAAGATGAAAGAGAAATTCATCCCCAGGGATTATCAGATCACTCTATTCAGGAGAATGCAGAACCTGATATAGAAGTTGATGACATTGAAGGAATACACTGAAGAATTCTACAAGCTCAACATCAGAGCAGGTCATTGGGAGAGCAATGATGAGAAAGTTACGAGATACTCGAATGGGTTGAGATATGATATTCAGGACGAATTAAACATGGTAACCATCAGGATGGTGGAGGATGCTTACCAGATGGCTCTGAAAGTGGAGGAAAAGCTGAGCCGTAAGCAAGGTCAGCGAGGGCGAGGCAGAAGTCATCCCAAAGGCAAGACAATTGCCCAGGACAAATAACAGAAGCCCGAGGAGGAATGGCAGAAACCTGAGGATAGGATTGAAAGAGGTGGAACCTCACAGCGAGGACAACCACAGGTTCAACAAAGAAGACAAAAAAATTATCAACGGGGATATTATGCTGATGCGAACACTCTTCCTCGTACAAGAGGTCGAGGTAGGGGAAGAGGAGGAGTAATCACATGTTTTACATGTGGAAAGAATGGGCACAAGTCATTTGAGTGTCCAGAGAAGAAGCAAGCCGGAGGAGAAGCTCACATCACTGAAGCACAGAAGCGTGATGCTGAGAATGAATATGCAGACAATGGAGGATCTCTTGGAATGCATAAATTTCTTTTGACACACGAGAAGGAGGTGGAGAACACAACTCAGAGGAGCAGACTGTTCAGGAGAGCTTGCACCACCAAGGGCTGGAAATGCAAGGTTATTGTGGACAGCGGAAGTACAGACAATCTCGTTTCAACCAAGATGGTGGAAAAGCTGGAGCTGGGGATGACTAATCACCTGAGTCCATATAAAGTATCATGGCTACGGAAGGGACATCAGGTGACTGTCACCAAACAATGCTTGGTTGAATTCAAAATAGGTGGATATAATGATAAAATCTTGTGTGATGTTATTCCCATAGATGTATGTCATGTATTGCTTGGTAGACCATGGCAATATGACAGAAATGTTGTTCATGATGGGAGGATGAACACATACACCTTAGAGAAGGATGGGAGGACACATAGGTTGCTTCCAATAAAAGATAAAGAGATGAAGCCGGAAGTGAGCAACACAATACTTCTCATGAGTGGGAAGGAGCTTCTCACAGAGGTTGAGAAGAACGAAGATCCACAATTCTTTGTGGTCAGGAAACCAAGAATTGTCCTGACTAGCACAAGAGTGGATGACCTACTAGACGAGATTCAAGAACTCTTGGGAGAGTTTGCTGACATCATCATGGACAAACTACCTCGTTCGTTGCCACCGATGAGGAGTGTGAGTCACCACATAGACCTCATACCTGGAGCAAGTTTACCGAATAAAGCAGCGTATAGGTTGACACCTCAGGAAAATGAGGAAGTCAAAAGGCAGGTACATGATTTGTTGGATAAAGGACTGGTCAGGGAGAGCTTGAGTCTGTGTGTTGTTCCAACAGTGCTTAGTCCGAAGAAGGATGGAGGCTGGAGAATGTGTACTGACTCCAGAGCGATAAACAAAATTACCGTCAGGTACAGATTTCCACTACCAAGAATGGATGATCTGATGGATTGCCTGAGTGGGGCCAATTACTTTTCAAAGATTGATCTCAAGAGCGGATATCACCAGATTCGCATGAGGGAAGGTGATGAGTGGAAGACAACATTCAAGAAAAATAAAGGTTTGTACAAATGGTTGGTCATGCCATTTGGCTTGACAAATGTGCCGAGCACATTCATGAGGTTGATGAATGAAGTCCTGAGGGAATTCATCGGAAAATTTGTCGTCGTATATCTGGACGATATACTGATTTTTAGTAAGACAAAGGCCGACCATTTGAAACATTTGGCCATTGTGATGAGGAAACTACAGCAGGAGAAGCTGTTGATTAATATGAAGAAATCTTCATTCATGAAGACAGAACTCATTTACTTGGGTTTTGTTATTTCGGCTAATGAGTTGAAGATGGATCCGGAGAAGGTGGACGTAATCAAGAATTGGCCATCACCTTGAAATGTTTTTGAGGTGAGGAGTTTCCATGGACTAGCTAGTTTCTACAGAAAGTTCATTAGGAACTTCAGTGGGATTAGCGTAGCAATGATGGATACAGTGAAGAAGCGACATAAGACTTTTCACTGGACAACAGTAGCTGAGAAGAGCTTCAATCTGTTGAAGTGGAAGATAACGGAACGACCAGTGTTGGTGTTGATGAACTTCAAGAAGACCTTCCAAGTGAAGTGTGATGCCAGTGGATATGCTATAGGAGCAGTCTTGAGTCAAGAGGACAGGTCAGTTGCATATTTCAGCGAGAAGCTGGATGAAGCAAAGCTGAAATACTCCACGTATGACAAAGAGTTTTATGCCATCATACAGGCATTGAAGAAGTGGAGGCATTACTTAATACCCAAAGAATTTGTTCTGTATAGTGATAATCATGCATTGCAGTTTGTAAGTCAATAGGATAAGTTGAACCAGAAGCATGAAAAATAGGTAGAGTACATGCAGAGTTTTACATTTGTGATTAAACACATTTCAAGAACTGCTAACAAAGTGGTTGATGCCTTGAGCAGGAAATGTTTGTTGATGCAGGAGTTCCGAGTCAAAACAGTAGGTTTTGAAAATCTCAGAGACATGTATGCTGGAGATGCAGACGTCGGAGAAGCATATGAGGCAGCTGAGAATCCAGTTCTCAGGGATCGGAGCCCATGGATAGATTACATGATGTAGGAGGGATTGTTGTTCAGAGGCAATCAACTATGTATTCCAATTTTCTCCATGAGGGAGAATTTGGTGAAAGAAAAACATAGTGGAGGATTAGCAGGTTACTTTGGTCATGACAAAACATTCGCAAAGTTGAGAGAATCATATTTTTGGCCGGGCATGCGAGCAGATGTCAAGAGGTTTGGTGACAAATGTCAAATTTGTCAACATTCAAAAGGCAGAAAGCATAACGTCGGTTTTTACCAGCCATTTCCCATACCTGAGAGGCCATGGGAGGCCATTAGCATGGATTTTGTATTGGGTTTGCCGAGAACGCAAAGAGGGGTTGATTCCATCTTTGTGGTAGTAGATAGGTTTTCTAAGATGACACATTTTATTCCGTGTCAGAAGAATAGTGATGCGACGCACATCGCAAATTTATTTTTCAAAGAGATTGTTAGACTCCATGGATTACCGAGAAGCATAGTCTCAGACAGGGATACCAAATCCATAGGTCATTTTTGGAGGACGCTATGGAAGAAGCTAGGGAATAACTTAGCATTTAGTTCAACTTACCATCCACAGAAAAACGGACAAACGGAGGGTGTGAACAGAAGTCTGGGGGATTTGTTGAGAATCCTGGTGACAGAGCACCATAGAAGCTGGGACAACATATTGCCGCAGGCAGAGTTTGCATACAATGATTCAGTGAATCGAAGTACAGGAAAAATTCCATTCCAGATTTTATACGGGACATAGCCAAGGGGAGTTTCTAAACTCAGGGAGTCAGAATAGACTACGACTCATAGTGCTAGTGCAGAGGAGTTCCCTGAGGCAATGCAGGAACTTCACAACAAGGTGAAGAAACGATTGCAAGACTCAAATCAGGAGTACAAATGCAGAGCCGATCAACAGAAACGACAGCTTCAGTTTGATGTTGGTGACCTGATTTTGGCATATCTGAGGAAGGAAAGGTTCCCAAGAGGAACATATAATAAACTAAATATGAAAAGGATTGGACCATGCAGTGTCCTAAGGAAATTTGGAGAAAATTCTTATGAAATTGAGTTGCTGGATGGCATTGGGATATCTCTGATTTTTAATGTCTCGGATTTATACCCCTACAAAGCCGGAGAAATAGAGGCTGGAACTGAGGAACAGATGATCCAGTGGCAGAATCAATTACCAGTTGTAGAGAAGCCGCAGATGGAGTAAATACTAGACAAGCGAGTGGGAAAGAAGACCAGGCGAAAGAAGTATTTTGAGTACCTGGTAAAGTGGAAGAATCACCTAGTAGAAGATGCTAGCTAGGAAAATGAAGTAGTGATACAAAATCATGGGCAGACCATGCAGGAGCTCATGGACAGGAGCCAATAAAAATTTTCAAACCGAGGAGTATGATGTAGGAGCATCGCTCACTCATGAAGCGAGCCACCACATTTAGAGGAGACAGCTGGATAGCGCCTACAAATTTTGAAATGCTTTGGAAGTGTTGCACCGCTCTTTAATGAAGTCAGTCATAAAGAAGTGCATTTGTATTGCAAAGGGGACCTTGAGCCTTTAAGCTCTCGTCCTTAGTAGATAGGAAGGCATTTAATATATTTAATGTTGTTAGATAGGAATTTAATTGCAGATTTGATAGTTTCAGTTTTTGAGAGGGAAAACGGATACAGACACCCTCCTTTGTACATTGTAACATATTGAGAAACAAGAGCAAGAAGAGAAGAGCAAGCGGAAATCTTGTGGAGAACACCCGTGTACAGATTGAATTAATAGGAGAAAAATTTTGATTCAATTTCATGTTTAGTGTTGTTTCTCTATGTTGATATGATGCTCATGGACGTTTTCTTTCTCATCATACATTTTCTTTGATATGTTGTGTATGTGTTTTCATAGTTCATTTGAAGTCTGTGAGAGTAAAGAAATTAGTTTCAATTGTTTCTCTATTTTGAACCAAGAGATTCCTGCATAGAGTGCAGTGGAATTTGTCCGCAAGGAGTGCGTGACTGTAGGGTTCAGATAGAGATAACTTTTGTTCTAAGCTCTCAAGAGTGCAGGTTTGGCACCAGAGCTGTGCAAGTGTGCGCAGGGTCGACGAAGACTCAGGGTTACGATTCTGAGCTAAGGAAGTGGAAGATTTCTGTTGTAGGAGTGCGCAGAACCGAAGAGTTCCAAATACTTAGCCGTATTCAGAGCTTTGCCACAAGGAGTGCATGCAACAAGTCCTCACCAAGTCTTGTGAACCAAGGACAAGCTCAAGAGGAATATACCTACAGTTCACTAAGGGAGAATCACAGGGGTGGCTATGGAAAACTCAAGAGAAAGCTCCACAGGTTGGCGTGTGATTGAATAGGTTTCACAGAGGGAGCATTCAATTCATTTCGTAATAAATATCCACGAAGGGATGGACGGTTGAAATTTCCTGGGGAGATTCCATGAAAGGACCGAGGGCTGTTAGATCTTGCAAAGCTGCAAGGATTTTAAGGGGTGTTCATTCAAAGGTTTGAAGCCCAGGAGGAAGTGGAGCCATCGATCTGGAGTCACAGGGACCGTCAGATCATATGGAACATCGCATATCAGCCTATCGCTAGTTGGAGCATCAAGTTTTCGGAGCAGGAGTAACGATATCGTGAAGAGCGATACTCCGATAAATTTTGAGTCGTCGATCGTGGGAACATGTGTCAAAGAATCCCAATATCTCGGGGTTTGAAGAATCGGGGTTCTCGACAGCAGAGAACACTTGCAGGTTGGATTCGCGATACACGATATTCCAACAGTGACGTGGCAGTGTGGGACCATGGGTGCTAGTGGAGTACAGGCGGCACCATATCGGGAATCGGGGAAAAGTAAGTCCCAAGTCCATTAACATCCGGACTCGTGATTCTGTGAGTTTCGAGATCCCGATAGAAGGATAAAAGGGGTGGAGAAGTCAAGTCCACTCGTGCATCGGAGAATCGACACATCGGAGTTAGGGGATCGTAGTTTCAATTTGTTGACATCGTGGGTAGCGATTTCCCGACGAGGAGAACTCCGATAGAAAGGAGGGGAGGAAAGTCATCGATTGACCTGTATCGAGATTTGGGAAATCTCAAGGCATAAAGCGCGTGACTATAGAATTCGTGAAATCGCAAATTCCAATTTCCCAATTTGGAAGGGTGATCAATGGAGAGTGTCGTGGGTAAAAAATTCTGACAGGGAAATTGAAGGGAATTTTAGCTTTCCGGGCCAACTTAGAGAAGGTCCTGGTGGAAGCGGACGGGCACAGGGTGACGTTGGCATCATTTAGCCCATGAACCAAAAGTCAAATCGCTCAGGGTTGCTCCTCACTAACCTCAACGTAAAGGTATAGGGGCAACCTCGACTAGATAATGAAATTCTCAGCATTCGTCTCTAGTATTTCCACATATGGAGTGAAACTTACTTTGGAGAGGACAAAAGAATTTTCTATAAAGAAAATTGTAAATTATTAACCTCAGTTTAAATATGTTAGTTTTGTCTTATTAGTCCCTGCTCAAAGCAATAGGGACTATTGTAAACAACTTACCGTTTTTCAATAGTTTTTCACGTAAACCAATACATTTTACCCAAACTTTTAACATATAACACTTTTTGTACACCTATGAGGTTGTTGCAACATTTTTTTTAACCAATCAAGAAATTTGAGGTCTTATTTGGCCTCTTTTCTAAGAAAAAACAAATTATATCTATGCAAGTTCCTAATGTTTAAGTTAGGGAATATCAAAATAATCAATATACGGAGGTTAAGGTCGACTAATGCTACATATTTTCTAGCATTAGTTTGATAACATTAGTTGTTACATAATTTTTTATGTGATGCACTTATATCACATAGTATAAATAACTATGTTTGTTACAAGTTACCAATGTGTGGTTGCTGACATGTCCACCATGTGTTGCAATGCCTTTCTACTTGAACTGGAGAGTACACTTCAACTGGAGAGCATGTTTGTTGGAATGTCCGCCACGTGTTTCATCTCCTTTCTACTTGAGCTGGAGAGTACACTTCAACCGAAGAGCGTTTTAGAGAGAAACCAATCTTCCTTTCACGTTCTTTCTCTGCAGTTTAATTAGAATTTGTAGTTTAATCAGAGTTTGCAGCTGAATAGAATGGATGAAAGTTGAATGGTAACTGAATCAAGGAGAAGAACTTTGTTGGAGGGGCAACTTCTACTTCCGTTCATGCACTACAATAATACTAAAGTTGTCTTCTAAGATCATATCAGTCTGTCTACAAGACAAACCATTTATTATACATATTTTTCAAGTTTCATGACCATATTTTTTCTTTTCATTTCCGATCAAACGAATTATACATATATTCTAACACTATTGGCTTGTGTTAATTGAACATGATTCTAGTTACAAAGAGCACGGGGAGACACTTATTAGCGAGATTAAGGTGATGCTTGGTGTTGTGATTGGAGGTGGATAATTAATGATGATTCCATCTTCTTATGACACATCATGGGTAGGGTGTCATCCATTGATGGCTCTTCTTGCCCACAATTTCCCCAAACAGTTGAATGGATTTTGAAAAACCAGTTAAAAGATGGTTCCTAGGGGACTGAGTTGCATTTTTTATTATCCAACCAACTGCTTGCTACTCTTTCATGTGTTCTTTTTCTCCATAAATGGAAAGTTGTGGATGTGCATGTATATTAGGGTATGAGTAATATAGAATTATTAATTCGGCTTCTCAAAGAAATTTTCTAGAGGGGTTGGTATCTTGTGCTTCCGTGTTTGAATATCAATCCTTCCAATCGTTGAGGCCTTATAAATAAACATATGATCGATATATCTATGCTTAATTATATTTTCTTCATCTATTCTATTTATCAAATTGTTGATTTCTCTATTATAATATGGACTTTATGACTATGGATTCAATCTCAGGTGTGAATATATGTAATGACTGACTCAACTTTCTCCTTTTCTTGTATGCCTCCTTAAATGCAACCATTGAATGCCCTTATTAGTAGGTTAGGGTTGGTGCATATTTTTCATACCTTTATATGAAACCTTCCACATGTTTGGATGGTGAACATGTGCTCTTAGATGAATATAAGTAAATAATATAGTTAATGTTTAGTGAATGATGCACGATCTCTTTCTTTAAAATGATAGCCTTCATAGGAAAGAGTTTTCTTATTAGTGGGAAGTGATATTCATATATTATAATAAAAAATATAGTGCATTGGGTATTTTCACCTATACAACAAACCACCCAGGGTCCTAAAAACAAAAGAATACAAACTTTTCTTTTTAACTTAAGTAGCATGCGTATTGGTAATTTTCTTCGAAATATAAATTGGATAGTAGCAGGTAAATCCAAGATGTTATTAAAATAAACTCATCCTTATAGCCCAAGTAGTAGCAAAAGAAACATTCTCCCTTATAGGTGCCTTTCTTGGCATTGATAAACCCAAAAAAATTAAAATAATTGATCCCTTGAAAATAGTTATTGTGAACATTGATTATCAATGTCTTTAAAGACAATGGAGACTGTAACCAAGGCTACAATAGTCTTTTTTATCATCTCTTTAAAATATTTGAAAAATGAAACAAAACTTCCCAACAAGAAAGCCTCTGGTGTTCAATGAATGACGAGACACAAAGTTTTTCCATTCTTGTATTTGTACTGTTGCAACCCAAACTTCACCATTGGGACCTTTGGAAAAGAGTCTTATCGAACTTTATGATGTAGCAGTTCTACAATGTTGGTGGGAATCGCTCATGGACGTAACCAAACTATCCTCATGTCAAACATACATTTCCACATATGATACAACTTTATAAGAGGCACAAACATCATAATTTCAGCATGATTTTCCATCCAAGAAATGGTGTGTTTTCAATCCAAAACCTGCATCATGCATCCAGAATCTTTCTCAAGGTTTGAAGCATGAGAATTTCTAGTAGAAAACATGTGAAACTTGTGAGATGGTTTATTCTTCCTGAGTGTTACACTCTTTTATTATTCCCATAAATTTTATGTGGTAACACTATAATCGTATACCTTACTTGTGAGTCGATATCAATTTTTATGTTCAAGTTTCATGACCATATTTTTTCTTTTCATTTATGATCAAACGAATTATACATATATTCTAGTTCTAATGGCTTGTGTTAATTGAACATGATTCTAGTTATAGAGAACATGGGGAGACACTTATTAGCAAGATTAAGGTGATGCTTGGTACTGTAATTGGAGGTGGATAGTTAATGATGACTCCATATGCTTATGACACATCATGGGTAGGGTGCCCTCCATTGATGGCTCTGCTTGCCCAAAATTTCCCCAAACAATTGAATGGATTTTGAAAATTCAGTTAAAAGATGGTTCTTGGAGTACTGAGTTGCACTTTGTACTGTCTGATCGCCTGCTTGCTACTCTTTCTTGTGTTATTTCTCTCCTTAAATGGAAAGTTGCAGATGTGCAGGTAGAGAAAGATAAGATTTATATAGAGTTATCAATTCGCTTGGTCACTTGTTCTTTTGTGTTCGAATATCAATTTTTCCAGCCACCAAGGCCTTATAGCTAAACATAGTCTCGGTATATCTCTTCTTAGTTATATTTTCTTCATCTATTCTATTTGTCAAACTGTGGATTTATCCATTATAATATGACCCTTATGACTATGGATCCAATATTATATGTGAATATCTGTAATGGTTGGTTCAACTTGCTATGTTTCTTGTATGCCTCCTTCAATGCAACCATTCAATGTGATCTGCATATCCCTACCTAATTTCCGTCTGAGTTTGGGTGCTCTTCTTTTCCCCGATAGGATTCTTCATTAGCAAATTTTTTGATTTGTTTCTTTTTGGAATCACCATGCTAGTGTGATCGACGAAAACATTTTTGTCAATATGCTTATCTCAAAAATCGGTGCATTCTTAAGCATCTACCCCTAAATATTTGCTATTCGTTGGACATAAAATGTCATTATCATAGTACAAAGAGAGTAATAAAGAACTACCAATATATATCAATTTGACTAAAATGATCTACCATTAACTCATCCAATTCAAGATCTCCGCTCTAGTTAACCCACATTTTTACATTGTACTAAAGTTATAAAAGTCATCTAGTGTCATATACAAAATTATTCAAAAAGGGACATCTGTAAAGATCCAGGCTAGAAAATGTAAACATTTTCTGTACATTTAACAGTTCCATCAACAATTTCTTCATAAAAGAGCCAACCAAAATTTCCTTTGAGTGTCTTTTTGGAGAGGTTGTCTGCTACTTTGTAGAACTGTCTATGTACGCGCATAAATTTGATAGATTCAAATCTAATATTTAAGCCTCTGATCTTGTCTGTTACTTTGTTGAACTATCTATGTATGTGCATAAATTTGATAGATTCAAATCTATTATTTAAGATTATGATCTTGTCTTTCCAATTGTTGAGATATATCAGGTTCAGGTTGGATTTTGAATTTATCCAGTCGATAGTGACCTTGGAATCTCCCGCAACCATCAATTGTTTTATGAAAAAGTAGGAAATGAATAATAATAATCCCCATAGGCCCAAGAGTTCAACTTTATGTTGAATTTTATTAGTCCACAATGAAATATGTTGAATTTTATCAGTCCCCATAGGCCCAAGAATAGTCCACAATGGAATATGTTGAATTTTATCATGTGTTTTTGAACAGTCCACAATGAACATAAAATGAAGCATTTAAATTAATACATAGTAGAACAGGCCCAAGAGTTCAACTTTATGTTGAATTTTATCAGTCCCCATAGGCCCAAGAATAGTCCACAATGAAATATACTGAATTTTATCATGTGTTTTTGAACAGTCCATAGTGAACATAAAAGGAAGCATTTAAATTAATACATAGTAGAAACCTATTTAAGAGTTTGATGCTTAATTTAATGCATTGTAAAAAGGAGAATATACAAAACATTAGTTCAAAACTAACAACTTTGCCACTTTTTTTCCATCAACTTGGTGCAGACACCTTTGAGCATTGGTCAGACCACCACAATCTATCAAGCCAAGTCTTGAACCAAACCAAAACAAAGCTATTCTTACATTAGTAATGGTGTTTAACACATTAACAACAAAGCAATTTTATTTCAACATTGACATAGTAAAGATAGAGACTCTCATCATTTTAATTTCATAGATATCTCTATTGGTGAAATAGAAATGCCACAAACCTACCATTTATGGAACATAAATAATGGTGCAATGAAGAAATGGAGAAAACACAAAATTAATTTCCTATAAATACATAAGTTAGAATATAAAGACCATATTTATGTTATAGCTAACTTAAAGAAGAAAATCAATATTACTAAAATAAGAACAAAGTCTTATAAGCTTCACAGTGAGGCTCTCATTGAACAAATCCTATAAAAAAATATAAAACAATATCGTAAAACATAAATTAACTTTTTGAGAAATAAAATATGAGACAATAAATTGATATTTTGAGAAATTAACATAAATTAACAGTATCATATTTAACAATATAAGAGAAATCAAATATGAGACAAAAAAATCATATTTTGAATTCAAAAAAATCAAATATATATATATATATATATATATATATATATATATATATATATATATATA
>JZKD02S0359447.1:500544-540994 GCA_000966675.3 Picea glauca | reverse complement strand
TTGACTGATATAATCCTCTTCTTTCCTCATTCTTTCATTAAAATCTCAATGGTTAATGAATTCATGCAAGTTTAAAACTCAACCATAATCATAAAAGATCCTGCCCCGGATCAATGGTGGAAATAGAATCGACCAGGCAGCAAGGGAACCCCGAGATAAAAACTAAAGAACAAAAGGCCCAAATGAATATAAATGCAGGGGTCTCAAGAATCAACCTTACTACCAACAAGCTCGTGGTGTAAAAATTTATGCCCAAGGGAAAACGAGAAGTCCGCGGGGATCATAACAAAGGCCCAAACCAAAAATAACGCCCAGGAGAAAAAGGGTAAACCCTACTGCCCCCAAAACTCCCACAAGGGAAAATAGCAGAAACAATAGAACCCTCAGCTACACTGATTAAAAAAAAACGAAGACCTTCTAAAGCAATATATCACTGTGCATTCTACTCTACTTGTTTCAGGATCATACGTTGGCCTAATTTGCTTGCAGCGATGATTCCGGTGCTCCAGCCGCTCCTGCTCCTGCTCCTGCTTGCCGACAGCTACCAACTCATCGGTACCTCCCAGACAAGCGCTAGGGGTACTCTTTTTCCCCCTCAGCCCCCCGAGCCGCAAAGGGGTCACACACAACCAAAGAGCAACTAGCTCCTCAACTCGCCTCAAAGGCTGAGCTACCACTTACGTATGTTGAGGATTCCCAACTCCTACCAGAAAATCAGTTAGTCTCTCTTTTTCTCAGCATGGCAATCCAATCTCTGCCCAAAAACAATAAAAAAATTCTCTTTTCCTCTCTCCCATCCCTTTATCCCCTCAAACCCTAATTCTCTTTTCACTTAGGTTTTCCCCCTCTTTTTCGCTTTTGACTTTCCTCATTTTCTTTTTAGTTTAATTCATTTGTATTTCATTTTGATTTTGATTTTTTTTTTAAAATCAAGGGCATGTGCGCTCATTTTATTTATTTACCCCCCTTTTTTATTATTTATTTATTTCCCCCATTTTCATATTATTCGTTTATATATTTTATGTTTATTTCCCTTTCCACAAGCTTAACTTTATTGGCTTATAATTTGTTTATAGTAAAATATACCTATATAAATATTTTCATTTCTCTATTAATAAACATGCATTCCTCATTTAGTTTACCATTAATATATCTGTATTTTCAGGATCAAAGAGAGATTTGAGCGAAGGCAAACCAGTATAGGGGAAAGTAAATATTTTACAAAAATGAATAAAGAGGATTTACGAGGAGGGATGGCGATGTGGTAAAGTGAACTAGACGAGTATATGGGAGATGGACACTGGAAGATCTAGGTGATGGAGGTTAGTTTTATTAATTAGACAAGGATTAAGGGAGGGTGATGGTCTGAGTTTTGTTTTCTCTTCTTCTTTTTGAATTTTTAGTTGCTAAGGCCACACAAAATTCCCCCCCCCCGGTTTCTAGAAGGTCTTAGGCTTAGGGTTTAGATTCTGAGCTAGGCGACGATTGGTTAAGGGTAGTGCTTAAGGTTTTATTCAGGTGATGAAGACTTAGAGCTAATTAGGTTGACTCCATTATCCACCCTTACCGCGACGTGCCCTTCAGGTCGCACCACATGCGCCAAGGGTTCCACTCGCCTCTGAAATTCCTTTTGGTGACGTTCCCTTCAGGATGCACCACGTGCTCCAAGGGTGTCGCTCGCCGACTAAGTTTCTTCTGTGCGACGTGCTCTTCAGGATGCACTATGTGCTCCAAGGGTGCCACTCGCTGACTGAACTGATTGGTAGACCTCTATAACCCCTGGAGTCAATGCTCTACCAGGTGAACTAGTAGGAGAATAAGGGCTCTAAGGAATAAGGCCCCTGCCTTATTGTGTGCCCCTTAGAATCATCGTGAGCGACTGTTGCAGTCGGACCTCATGACATCGTGGGTCCTCTCAAACTAGGTAATCGTTAACCTACAGTTCGAGCCACGGCGGGAGTGCTAGCAGGCGGTGGTAGGGCTGTTGTCCACCCCTCTCCCTCAACCTCTCTGCAATCGTGTGTGCCCCCTTTACTCCATATGTGAGTCAAGTCGGCAAGCTATCGTCAGCCTGCATCACCAATAATCATGTCAAAAATGTCGACGTCAAAACATCAAATCAAATGAAACATCATAATAAACATATCAACCCAAAAGCACACTCCGTGACTCAGTCCGGAGTCCAAGGGGGTTCTGTCGATGCCTCTGCATCCTCAAGGTCAAGACCCTGCACACTCAATAAAACTGAGTCAATAGCACCTGTCTACATCAAATAGTAACACATCACGTCATTTGTCAATCACATCATACTCAAATAAAAAGGGTCTAACATAAAAAGGGTCCAGATCACTTGTGAGCAAGTGTCCTCAAATAATAAGTGCTCTTAGTGCACCAGAGTGGGATGTTACACTATTTTATGGTATCCAAGATGACCAAAATATGGTTTCTTGTGTACTTTGTCCAAAATTGTTAACTTTAATTCAACATAATCTGGTATATATAATGTGTTTTTGAATCTTAGTAGACCATTTCTATCCAAAATCAGATCTTTATTGTCTAAATTTTCTGCGTTATTTTGTAAACTTTCCACTGTTTTAATATATTTTTCATAATTATTACTTGCAACCTTTATCCTTTGCTCAAGGTCACTTTTTTCCCTACAAATGTTTATCTCAAAGAACCCATGAATTCTTCTTATTAAAGCATCTTCTACTTTGTTTTCCTTACCTTTTATGTGTCTTACCTCAAAATCAAATTCGCTCAAGAAGGCCAACCATCTTGCTTGCCTTGCATTAAGGTCTGGTTGACTAAACAAAAATTTGACAACACTATTATCAGTCAACAACAGAAATTTTCTACCCATTATATAGTGTCACCACATATTTAATGCATGGATGACAACTACTAACTTTAAATCGTAATTGATGTAGTTTCGTTCGTGCTCTTTTAGTTTTTGGGACTCGTAACAAATAACTTTCCCTTCTTGAGTTAGGACACCTCCCATACCTTCTTTGCTCACATCCATGCAGACTGTGAAGTATTTATTAGGGTTTTCTACCCTTAGAATTGGTGCAGTTGTTAACAACTCTTTTAACTTATTAAAATTGTCTTGACACTTCTGTGACCAATTGAACTTGGTACCCTTCTTATGTAGGGATGTGATAGGGTATGCAATCTTAGAGAATCCCTCTATAAATCTGTGGTAGTACTCGATGATTCCCATGAAAGACTAAATGTTTGATACATCCTTAGGGATAGGCCATTCCTTGGTGGATCTTATTTTCTCTAGGTCGACTGCAATACCTTCTTCAAATATTACATGTCCTAGGTACTATATTTTATTTTGATAAAAGTCACATTTGTCGAATTTAGCATACAATTTGTGTTTTATTAAAGTTTGTCATACTATCCTTATATGTTCTTCGTGTTCTTCTTTTGTTTTAGAATACACTAGGATATCATCGATAAACACCAAAACAAAATTATCTTAGTACTAACTGAAAATGTTGTTCATTAAACACATAAATGTTGTTGGTATGTTTTTTAGACCAAACGATATAACACCAAATTTGTAATGTCCATGTCTCATTCTGAACGTTGTTTTCCTTATGTCTTCATCTTTTAATCTAACCTAGTGATAACTAGATCTTAAATCCAATTTAGAAAAAATAATTTCCCCACCCACTTGATCAAACAAATCATTGATTCTAGGTAGGGGGTATTTTTTCTTAATAATCATTTTGTTTAACTGTCTATAATCGATGCAAAATATTAGAGTTTTGTATTTAATTTTAACAAATAGGACTGGTGCTTCTCATGGAGAGACACTCAGTCTGATATATTCCTTGTCCAATAGTTCTTGTAGTTGAATCTTTAATTATGTTAATTTGGGTAAACTCATCCTATATGGTGCCTTAGATATGGGGGTTGAACGAGGCAACAGATCTATAGAAAAGTATATCTCTCTTCTTGGGGGCAGTTCAGGTATTTCCTCAACAAACACATCTCTAAAATCATGCAAGACAACAAAATCTTCTAGGCTAGGGTTATTTTCTTTTTCCAACAAATTTGTCACTTGGATAGCATAAACATGACAACCTTTTCTCATGTACTTCTTAAATTGCATTGCTGAGATATGCCTAAATGAGAATGGTTTTTGCATTCCTTGTATTGTCCTAAGAGTTTCATTTTTGTCTTTGTAAGTGAGTGTTTTTTCTTAACAATTCATAACTGCTTTATGCCTCTCTAGCCAATACATTCCAATAATTATATCATAAGACCCTAAAGGTATACTATTCAAATTTATCTTTGTGTTTTAACCACCTAAACTGAACTCATAGTCAGAAATGAAATCGATCACTTTTCTTTTCATTCCTATTGCTAGTTGTACTATCCAAGATTTTGCATGTTTTATTTTTTTAGATTATTTGAATCCACTACACCAGGGGCAATAAAACTCAAGGTAGCTCCTGGATCAATTAAAACAGAAACACGATAATTGTTAACCTTACCTTCAACTTCCACTACAGTGGACTGGTGATCAACTTATCGGCCATCCACGACTGCATTGATCCTATGTAAGCTTCTTCCCACATCTCCCACTATAGGAGCTTCCTGCAAGTTGTGAACCATAGTCCTGGTTGTAGAAGTTAAACATGGACAATTCCTCCTTAAGTGAGTCTCTCCACATTCCCAACATTTTAACGGTTCTCTGGGGCTATCCCCAAACTTCTTGGTTCCCAGATTAACTGGTTTACCACCTCCTTGGGTGTTCTAGTTATTGGAATGAAAATATTTCCTTAGAAAACTCTTTGCTGCATTTTGGAAAGGGGCTGGTTGATATCCCTTCTTCTGTTGGCTCGTTCTATCTTGTTTCTTTTCTTTCCAGGCCTTGGGAAATTCTGACCACTATTTGTATTGGTCGTAACAGATTCAGGCCTTCCTGAAAACTTCACTCAAGGTCTTAGGGTTGTTGAATTCGATCCTGTCGTTATAGGACTGTGGTAAAAAAATTAGGAACCGCTATATTTTTACTTTTTCCTCCTGGATATAAGGTACGAACCTTAATAATTCCATGAATCTATTTATTGGGTCATCCATAGTCATTTGACCGAGTCGTAGCTCATAAAACTCCTTGGTTTTCCGTTCATAGTAACTTTTATATAAATACTATTTCTTAAAGTATTTCTTGAAATCTGACCACTCCATCTATTTTTCCTTTAGTCCCTTGGCCAACTTCAGGTCATGCCACCATATAATTGTTTTTCCTTTCAGGTTGTAGATGGTCATTCTCACCTTCATGTTGCTCGAATAGTTGTATATCTGGAAATAATTTTTAATGTCTACTAACCATGCTTCATCCACCTCCCCTGTACTAGATTCTTCATTAAAGGTGGACGATTTGATTTTCTTAAACTCTCCCTCCACATGGTCCACATGTTTCCTCTTTCTTCCTGTGGTTTTTTTATCTTCCACTGATGGTGTGACTTGGGAAGAGTTATCCCCTTTTTCCTCTTTAGGACCATAATTCTTAGAGGCCCTTTTACTGACCTCTTCTTCCTAGTTATTGTCTTTTGGACTCTTTTTTGTTACAATGCTTCACAATAATAGTTCATATATTTACTGTTGTTCTTATTGTGACTTTGTTAGTTTCTCATTGTCTGCCTTGAAAATTTGCAGTTCCACAATAAGATTTCTCATGGTTTCCAGAACCTGGGTGGAAGAACTTCCTTCATTTTTTTTCCAGGTTCTCTAGTAGGTCCTTTCTCACGATTCTCCCTAAGCCCGACCTCCTCTTCATTCTGGGCTACCATTATCACAACATAAATAATGTTTTTCTATTTGTAACAATAAATGTTTTGTTAGTTTTTTTTTTTCATTGAACATAAAGTATGTACTAAGAAAAAAAAAATGGGCCTGGTTAAGGTCCCAGTGCTATAACCTTTGCTTTGATACCATATTTAATGTAACCCAAATTACGAATAAAAAAAAATTAATTAGGGTTCTTAGAGTTGATCATTCATCTTCAAACATTTCAGGCATCCATTAACTATACTACAGAATAGCTCCTATTGCCTCTTTTGTCTTCCATAACTTACACTTACCATTTCTTGTCATAGGTGCAAGTTACAGATATATATTTATCTATGACTAACTCAACCCTATCCTCAACAAAAGGGTGAAAGAGTAACCTAGTAACTAACAATTATATTCACTTTCGAACTTCCATTCTGCTTGTTTAAAACAATTATATGAACACCTTAGAACTTCCATTCTACTTGCACAACCCATAGGGCATACCAAGAATTATTTTTAAGTGTATATTTAACGACCATTAGAGTAATGTATCATTCACACCATAGGTCACATGTGAAAATTTCCCTATTACACATAGTTATTAATGATAATACACCAGTGTGCATAGGTGTTAATACTCAGGGGGTTATGACTAACAGTTGGTGCAACTATTCATTTCTTGTCGTTTAACGATCCCATGATAACCAACTTTGGAATAAGGGTTAACAAATCTGATATGTAATATTTAAAACTTATCCATATGATAAAGAAACTAACTGTAACCCTAACTGGACTGTCATTCCCCTTCACCATGAATATTGATAAGAAAGATGGAGAGATATAACTGTCAAGACTTAAATAACCCTATCTGCAACATTCAATATTTTCTATAGTGTACTCCTTTGGGCCATCACTCAACCTCTGTGCCCAATGTGTTTTCTACCACCTCACCCTAATCACATGGTCTAGGTACACTTTTGTAACTCTCACCATTAATCCATTTGGCAGAGGTTTTTTTTTGGCATTATTGTTCCTTCATCTCCCTTCACACTGTGTAATTTTGGAAGGAAAATGCTTTGCGTTAGTTCTGCAACCTTACTCTGTGTGTAACCCCAATGATGAGGAGGTTCATATTCTGTGTAGGAAATATGTCACTACACATCCAACCGGTTCACTCCCTTAACAGGTATGTTGGCCCAAAACTCCATTACCCGAGTTACTATAGGATGTAAGAAAGGTCATTCATATTTTGGTAGGCTCTGTGATTATTTCATTAAGTTGTTATTTGGGTATTCTTCCTCACTTCTCTTCAACTTTCAAAATACTACGATCCAGGCTCTGGATAACAATCATAATTTTTTTTTTTTTTATCCAGGGTGACTTACGGTTTGTTATATTATGAGGAAACCTTTCTCTATTCCAGGTTTTTCATTGATTTGTCAATCATTTCACCTGGTTTTTTTCCTTTTTAATGTCTTGACTTAGGGATAAAATCTCAAATGTGAATAGGTTTCATCCTCAGTCGTTTCTGTAATAAAAAAGACTAGAAATTCTAGGTTAGGATATATCGTCATCCCTCTGTAAATCCTTTAATTGTCCTCCATTACCCTACATAATGTGACATGAATTTGAGTCCCTGGGAATTGTGTAGGGGTTCTGGTTCGTGTTGTTAATTTCAAAAGAGTACATGAAACTTACCTGGAATTTTCAAAGGGGTTTGCAGTGAGCATTTCAATCTCCACTCAGATTTAATAATGGTTCTTACCCTAGCTTGAAAAACCTCCCGCGAGTTGGGATTTTGAAACCCACCTATCATTGGTTGACTGTCTAGAAGTCTTGGAGAATTTCTTAGTCTATAATTCCAATATCGTACTATGTAATTGAAAGTTCTATACTATTTGGTAAAAGGTATTTCCCTTACAAAAGGAATGTCATGATATATTCTTTGCTCTTGTGGGATAACTATCATACTGATTTTCTTTTGGGAAACCCCCGTTCTATAGTTCTTTCAAAGCTAAATCATTTATTCCTTTGTTTGTGTTGTTCTTTAAAATTGATTGATGCATTTCCTATCAGCATATATATAATACTGAGATCTGTGTTCTGAAATCTTATTTAATGTGTTCCATTAAGAAAGAAATATTGTAGTCTGTGTTTAAAATGGGATTAAAGCATTTCCCTTCATCATATATGTAATAATGAAGTCTATGTTCTGAAATCTTATTTAATTCATTCCATTAAGAAAGCAATATTGCATTCTGTATTTTTAAATAGGATTAAAGCATTTCCCTTCAGCATATAACATATAGAGATAGCAACCTGAGAGTAATAGAATGTCTCTATTCATCATGCATACTCTATGTGAACTGTTTAACACTCGGATTATTACGTTCTTTAAAGGATTATCATTGTTTGTTTATTTGTTTGTAAAGTTTGGCTAAATATTTCAGTTACCAATCTAATGATGGGACCCTTTTTGTTGCGAGGGTACCCATCAAGAAATATTTGGTCCACTCCACCCCTTTGGGCCTGTGGGAGGTCTTCAACAATGACAGAAATGGAAGGAATGCATCCATTTCCTCAATTCGCCAGCTAAGTAAAATTCATAATTTAGATCTGCAATAATTTTACATTTCGTAAATTCGTTCTAGTACTTATTCTATATTCAAGTTTTAACTCTTGTTGAACTCTATCCTATGATTAATGATAATTTTTCTTGGTTTCCTCACAGGACTGTTAACATTCAAAGTCCTCTGGTCCAGGACAACTCCTTTGCACGAAAAGGTACTCAGGTTCCAACACACATTGTTTTAAGAAGTAACCCCAGGTTCTGTTGTAAAGATATGGTTCTACCCTATAATATTTATATCATGGAAAATTTATACCAGACTCCTATAGACAACTCGTTATTTGTATCTGTAACCATTAAAGAAGGAACAAAAGGGGAAACCCCATAATGAAACAAGATTTCACCATTTAATAGTTATGAAATCGTAGTGTCGTGTAGAGTTTAAATACATATTTAAGTATTGGTCTGATTTTGGAATATGAACTATGTTTTATGTATTTTAATTCACTGTTCTTTTGCTCCTCTGTTATTTTAATGATAAGGACTGTATTTATCTGCTCCCTTAATGTAGTTAGATTCAAAGGGAAAAACTCAAATTCCAAGTTAAGTGACAATCAATAAATAGTGTTCGGCGTATTAGATATTTTTATAACTTAGAAAACTCTTGTATAGGCAACAACATGTATTCATACATATTTATATTCTGGAAAATCACTCAATACTTCGTTGGGTAGTTGTACAGTTAGATAGTTTTTTAGCGAATCTCCATATATATATATATATATATATATATATATATATATATATATATAACTCTACAACTATAGTATAGTTATGATTATCATGGAAATCCTGCTATTTTGTGTAGATTTACTGCAACTTATAAAGATATACATAGAATTCATGTAGATCTGTAATTACTAAAAATATATAATAAGCCTTTAGCATATTCATACTTGAATCTACATTCATAAATGCGGTTCAGAGAGTACTTTAATTGAATACGAAACTTTCACCTAAAAACTAACATACACAATAGCTCTTTAGTTCAAATTTACTAATCAAGTCAACTATGAAAGCTTTCCACAATTAATTTCATTCTACTAGCACAAGTAGATGTATTTTATCATCCATAAAACAGTAGGAGATTCATCTAGAAATAAATAAAATGTATGCTATCAACTATTTAATCAACAAAACTTCAACCAGGGAAGAGTAGATGGACATATCTAAGTAAAGTACTGAAATAAAAAATGAAACAACCAAGATCTACCCAACAATAGAACAAAACAATCAATCTACTTGTTTTGTTCACTCCCTGGCCTGACCATGAATCCATCAGGGAGAACTCCAAATTCCTCCTTAGCTATTGTCCTCTTTTAGAATCAGGAAAAATGCTCCTTGCCACACACTCAGAAACCATTTCTCATAACATCAAATGATATTCCTCCCCCTTAACATACTAGGTAGTGTCCCGCCTCCTCCCATATGCTATACATGCAAAAGCATCTCGTGCCTAGGTCTTTTACCTTGGGAATTTTCACAGCTTTCCAAATCCCTGATTTTCAGGGGTTGCCAATGGATAAATTCCTATTTTTCCACTTGTAGAATTTATCCCTGAGGTAGTTCAAACATGTTCGCCACTCATGGAGTCATGGTCAGTTGATTTCAACCCAGCTATTCCATTTGTCTCTAAACAATAAATATAAAAATTATTTGTTTCTTACAAGTGTCATAGTCAAAGAGTTGGCTGGGAAAATCCAATCTTTTCCCTACAATCATAATAATAAATTACAATTAACTAAATCCAAATTTGGAATTTCCATAAATGGAAATAATTTTTCCAAATTCGAATTTACTAAAAATGAAAATAAATTCCTAAGTATATTCATACTTCAATAATAATTTATTTTGGGGGATATTACACCCAATCTCCCTCCAAAACACACTCCCAGGTACTCTCTTCTCCACATTACCCTATATAACACATTTTAAATTTGAAAAATTGAAAAATTAAATTTAAATGATTATAACACATTAAATTTAAATGATTTTAACACATTAAATGATACATGTTAAATACCACCCTCTTCAAACTCTCCCAATGAGAATTGAGACAAGCCTCCCCAATTAGTAGAAGATGGAATAAGGATATGTGAACAACACATATAAGAACTAAATCTAGGATTCAATGTGTTCACATTTATAGAAAATTATAAATGTTGTTGATCTCTTATTCAAAAGATTGGAGATTGAAAAACTAAAATGCTCATCTTTGGATAGTAGAAAACACATACCTGATTCAACCCATCCAAATTTAAACTTGTGGAATCAAGTCTCCTATTTACTGGAGATTCATTTAACATATCTCCAAACTGAAATTAATGACAATAACAACTCGATTATTTCTATAGATACAATGATATCTAAATATAGAATTAGAAGTAAACTATCCTAAAATGCGTCAAAAATTTACTAACTAGAACACATACCAATCTGTTGTTCGGGTCATCATTCTGAATGACCTTCTTCCAACCATCACAACAAAATTTTGCATACTCCTTAAGATATTCTATTGACATGGTATCTAACTCTGCATTTGTTTTATAAACAAATATGGCTCGGGAATTGGATTTCGCGTGCTGACGATTCATGCCAACATCAACACCATAAAAAATTGCTTCCAAATTTTCCCCGATTACATTCCTATCCTCTTTGAAAACCTATGATGTAGCTCGCAACTCTGAATGTGAAGAAAATGCCCCTGTTGGGCGAGGTACTAAAGGTTGTGGAGGCCTCAATAATGTTCCATTTCTATATGCCCCTTTGCGATCATATATCTGTCATTTAGCAATCCCATAATAATCGGATGGTAGACTAGTATAATCAGGTTGCATGTGCATGAAGAAATCTTGTTATCTGATAAATCGGTAGGTGTAGACACTAACTGATCTCCCTATATCCACCTAGATCTAGAACAAAACACACCAGAACATGATGCTTTCCTTAAGTTTTAAATATTGAATTTACTAACTAAAGAGGGATAGGTGACATACCGTTTAAACGTCGCTTCCTCTCACCATCGCCATCCTATCTCCATTCCAATGCTCATACAATGATGAACCTGCAAAAGAATGTAACCAACCAAAGTGATAGTAATAGCATAAACTCAATATAAACCTATGTATGTGATCAAGGAATCATACAATAAAACACAACAAGCTTTATAGGAAAGAATCATATTACTGTATCATATTAAATGTGAAAAAGAGATTACAACCATGGCCTTGATGTTGTAAGGTCCCTTCCAACTGTCCTTCGTTCCCCACACACTTCCACTCTAAGAATTATGAGAGCATATTTCTGATAATATTCACAATCTATCTTGACAAAGTGGCTCATCTAGCCAAGCTAACAATCTCCAAAGCTCAATCCAATCCAAGCTAATCCGAAAATCTCCAAAGCTAATCTCATCCAAGCCAACTTTCTCCATGAGAGCTCCTCTCCTTTTATAAGATGAAGAGAATAAGGTGAGGAGGTTAGGATAATACCACCAAATCATGAAAGCGAGTAAGATCCAAACCATTCGGATGCCACCTCACCATGGAAGTTTCTCCTTCTAGAAGCATCGAGAAGATGCTTGTTTTTCCCATGTATGAGAATTCTCGCACCCTTCTTATAGAGCAACCTGCGAATCTCTTGTAACCCAACTATGGTGCAGCTTGCCAAAATCAGGCATTCTCTCACCCTAGCCATAGTGCAGCATGCGAAAATCATCTTTAATAGGGTCTTCATAAAGGAAAATGCAACTTGTTTTCTCAGGAAAAGTTCTTCTCTCTTCGTTCTTTAGGAACTCAGGCCACTGACCCCTCTGAAGGAAACATATAGGTTTACATCATTAAAAATCATAGGGATGATGAAAATAATGTGTAATAGATATCCCCCCAAAGTATGAAGTTAGAACAATGTGATAGTTGAAATACTTTGTCAAGTGTGTGTAGGGAACAAGGAACAGTCGGTCGAAAACCTGTCAACAAACAAGGAAATATAATACAATAATATATCATCATTGAGGTAGGCATTCCCATACTTAGAATACAAATGACTCAAAGAATTAATTCTGACATGCGAAGATCCATGTCAAGTAAGAAAGGGCATGGCCACCAAACATACACTGTGGATCCATGTCAATATGACTCAAATCTGGACATAGCCACCAAAAATACACTGTGGATTTATGTGTTAAGACTCAAATTTGAACATAGCCACGAGACATACAATGTGGATCTATGCAATAGTACAAACTGAATATACTCCAACACAACCTGAATCTATCAAAAAAGATCTAGGGTCTTCATCTCCACCACTCTATAGTACGAATCTAACCATGTGAATACATGTGTCAAAGTCGAACATGTTAGAAACCAATTGATTACTAGTCATTAGTGAATACCGTTAACAAGTGTGAGAGAAATCACCATTAATGTCAATGAATCCCAAGGTACTCTAGTACAATCCAACGAATGTGAATCAATGATTTTAGGTCGAACACTCGACGAAACCTACCGTTGAGGCATGCAAGTTCCAAGGTACAAATTGGTTTCTAAGTCTAATTCCTAGATAATGAGTTGAAGTCGACAGGAAAAGACTCGTCACAGGAGGGCCTTAATGTATCCCACATCAATGCCATGAAATGGGTAACAAGATTTGAAGTAGATCAGAGTAACAAGTGATTCAGGACTGACTTAGGGATGGTCGACACAATACAAGGCTTAAGGACTACATAAATGGCCAATGCAATAGAAGGTTTTTTGGGTTGAAATTTGAACATATTGACTGCACGACAGCTGTCTTAGAAAAACTGACTCAACAACAGGGATCATGGACCAATTTGTAATCTTATAAAGGAGTATGATCAAGAGACAAGCAGATTTTCCAACCTAGATGCAAAGCGAGTGAAAGGGTGTCATGCTCAAAAGTGAATCTTCCATGAAATACAGGTTGAGACACATTTCTTTCCCAATTTTTCCCCCGCCATTTCTGGCGAGTACCACTTTATTTTTACACAAGCTTGAGGAGGATGGCATATTCTTGTTGATGTAATATCATCCTTCATATGAGTCCTTCAAAGTATATTTAACGAACCCTAGGAAGGAGTGGTTCGGTCCCACATGGGGCTTTTGATGTTCGTTTAACGAGTCCAAGGATAGACAACTTAGGGGTTTTTCATATTTTGAGAGTCTGAAAAACACTTAAAGAGAACTCTCCCAGTTCCTTTTTCGTAAAGTAGTTTGATAGGATCGAAAAAGTGATAAACTATCGCCCACCAAATGTTTTCTTCAAATACTTTAACAAGCGTGAAAAGAACAAGGTCGCTCAACAATCTTTTCATGTTTATAGAGTCTAAAAAGAGATTAAAGGGAACTCCCAAGGGTTCCTTTTTCGTATAACCATTACGAGTCAGAAAAAGTGATAAAAGTATACCTAGTTACATTCTCATTGATTTACGAGCACGAGAATCAACAAAGACTAAGATTGGTAAATTATTCTCATGTATTTATGAGCATGAGAAAGAACAAAGACTAAGCTCGGGATTGTTTTCATTTTTACACAAGGTTTAAAACAAAACAAAACTATGCTTGGGATAGATTTTATTTTTACATAACCTTAAAAACTAAACAAAACTATGCTTGAACCTGGTTTCATTTTTACACAAGCTTGAACCAGAGGAAACTATGCTTGAGGTAGGTGGTTTCATTTTTACACAAGCTTGAACCAATGTAAAAACTATGCTTGAACTTCCCAACTCATTATCCACGAATTCGCTTGGTTGGTACTTAGCCCCCAACTTAAGAAGATAGTGGATCAACTTTAACATGAAGTCCATAGGCTGAGGCAAATGCCCCCCAAGCTTCGATTCATCCAACTGCAAAGAAGAATGAAATGGAGCTACAAATACTAGATGAAGGACTTGACTCAAATAGAGAGGGGGAAAACTATTTCATTTTTTAATAAGCTTGACACAGAAGAAATAACTATGCTCGTAACCTCTATTTCATTTTTTAATGGGGTTGCCACAAAGATGGAAAAAATATCCTCGTAAGTGGTTTCATTTTTTAACAAGCATGAAATTAGAAAACTATGCTCAAGTCTAGTTTCATTTTTTAACGAGATTGAAATTATAAAATCATGCTCATAGACCTCTGTTTCATTTTTTAATGAGGTTGCCTCAGAGACGCAAAAACTATTCTCAAAATATTCTTGATCATGGATTCCAAGAGGACAATTCTCTAGAAGGGCACCATGTCAAGGGACAAAAGTTGGTCATGGCTTCCAAGAGGTCTTCACTGGAAGGAAGAAACACACTCTGGAAGGACACCATGTCGAGGGTCATGACAAGAGTAAAGAGATCATGCTCTAACAACCCTATCGAAGAGATCACCATGTCAACTACTAGATATAAGTCATCAGAAGTTGAAGCCATGGGAGACAACGCCACATAATTGACCTGCAACAGGGGCGATACCGCCTGCATATACGAACCATTTAGGGAGGTAATCCAGTCAGTGTTGATGAATGAAAGTTGATCAACAGTCACAACTCATCCATTGTCAGGGAAATATATCACATGAAAAAGAGTAGACACAATAGCTTTCATGGCATAGACATAATCTCGCCCAAGGAGTAGAGAGAAATCCAAGTGGTCTTAGACTACCATGATGTCAATAAAGATAGTTTTCTCTCCCAAAGTTACAGGAAACTGAGGAAGGGTCCCTAAAGGCTGACTAGTTATTTTGTTAAAAGCTAACAAATTCTGTGTAACTGGCACAAGCTGAGGAAAACTCAAATATTTCCAAGCAAAAGATGACAAAATACTAACAGACGCACCTCCATCTATCAGTGTCTGAGGAACATATCGACCACAAACCTATACTATAATATGGAAAGGAATGTGAGAGGGAAGATGAGGTCCAGTTAGTACACCCCAATCAAAATGGATGGCTTCATTACTTGGAGGGGATTCCATGGGAGAAGGAGGATTACCCCCCAACACGATAGAGTTTGTATCAACGAGAAAAACATGGGAAATATCGGGTTTACTCTCGAGCGGGAGAGTAGCATCGACCGATGACAAGATCAGATCGACCACTTAGGTTGCATTCTCCAAGGGGATAATGGGATCAACACTTGGAAAAGGATCGACTGCTTGGGTTTCACTATCTATCAGGAGAGTGGGATCAACCAAGGATGGGATCAGATCGACCACTTGGTCTATTGGTTCAACCAAGGACATGAGCATATTGACCACTTTATCGACCAAACTGATCGACAGGAGGACTGGATTGATCATTCCATCAACTACAGGTGGGTTGAGAGAAAGCTTAGGATAAATAGATAGAAGTTAAGGCTATGAAACAGTCATGTCTTTCAAGAATTTCAAGGCTTCTTCCATATGTGGGAAAATGTGAGTTAGATGAATCCCTTTGCATAACATGCACAGAAACTTGGCTCTACTTTTCTTCTTCCCAACTATATCGTGACTAGTTCAGGGGAGGTCATCATCATGTTGTTAAGAGGCTAACGACATGGGTTGGTGAGGGTGTGTATACCATGCTTATATAAACTTGGATAGACCAGGGCAATCCTTAAGAAGATGGCTACCCTTACAAAGAATGCAACAGTACTTGGGCTTACCAGTTGTTTGGGTGATCTTGAAATCATCAACACTCCCATCACGATTAACAGTAACTGGTTGTTTTCCAACATGTTTGACTATGGTTGGAGGTTTTGACCCTTGTTTATGTTTCTTCTTCTTAATCTTTATTTTCTTCTTCTCCTTATTCACCGGGTTACTAGCTTCAGAACTTTCACTCGATGAAGAAGATGAAACGGACGACGAATTTGCAAGCGAAGAAGGTGAAGAAGACCTTATTGGTGAATACGGTGAAGGATCAACATGAGGTTGATGTTCTTGGGGGGAATTTATTACGACTGAAGCACTTATTGCATTCATGATTAATTCAGTAGAAAACAACCATACTGGTAATCCAATTGTGAGACCTGGAAGTCTCAAAGTGGTGATGTGAGGAGGTCCAATGTTTCCATAAGAAGGAAAAACAAAAGGTTACCCTGGATAAAGGGGTTCCTTCATTGGTCATTTCGGGAACTGGCGCCATTAAAACAAAGATCCAACCTAGAGTCGACTAGGGAAAACAAGCAACACATGCTAAAAATCTAGTAAGAAGGCAAGCTAACAAAGCCTTTTCACAATGAGCACACTAGTTGTTGATGAAATCCAACGTCGCGAGAACAAAGTAAGAAGGGGATGAGATTGAACGGGTGGAAAAGTTACGTTGACGACCTACTTAATGGACTTACACCCTTGTGTAAGCTCCAACACATAATCATTGGTATACCCTCCAAGGAGCTCGAGTGAGTTTGTCCAACGTTGATTCCAGGTACCGTGAAGACTTTCCCCTCCACAATCACCTTGTGTAAAGACCCTAAAAAGATAGGCCACTAAGGTTACCAATCACTACAGTGATGTCGGGGGAAACAGTTGACAGTCTGATCCACAGGCAAGAGCAAGGTATCTAGCCTGAAATCAACTTGAAAGGCTTCCACTCATCATTGTGGGTATACCTCTCAAGAGACCCCCATAATACGCACAACCTCTACACCAAGACCAACAAAGAAGGGTGATTAACTTTGTCAGTCTCAATGCGGCCTCGTGCTTGACCCTTGTGTTATAAGGGATTCCCAGGACAAAATGTAATAAGTGGATTTAACTGCTCCCTAACTCAAGATTATATGTTTGTTTGCAACTTTAGAAAGTTATCTTTCACAGCTATTCCAAATCCCTACAACTCATCTAATGTAGTTTTGCTACCAGAAAGTATAAAAAATGTCTAAGCAGTTTGTATAAGCACTTTATTTTATGGTTGTTGTTACTCAATAGGAAAATGGCATGAACAATATGGTGTTTTGACCGACTCGAAATTTATGCAAAGAGGTGAATATGCAATCTTTTCATTTAGATGAAAGCTATGCTACTAGAAGGAGAAAACATTTATCATTCCCAGATGCACAATGTCCAAAAATCTTAAAACTCATCAATATCAATATTCTCATGAAATGAGAAAAAAAGACCGTACACCAATGCACGATTCATGCCCCCCCCATTAAAATATGCCAAGAATCATGCAAGTATGTTACTTCAAATGCAAGGATTCCCCCAATGCAATATAAAGAAAGAAATTAAATCTTTTTGTTTCAAAAATTTCACTAAAAACAATAACGAACTTTCTTAAAACAAAGAAACCCAAACTAAAAGTTTTCTTTTAAAACAAACTATTTAGAAGAAATATGATCTTTCCCTAAACAATCCTAAAGAAAACACACACTTTGTAATTGAAAGACACTCAAAGCAAGAGACTAATCCTTCAAAACCAAACAAAGCAAAGATGGCTAAAAGAAATTCAAAGAATGTCAAGCAAACTGTAAATAGATCAATATAGGCTCCAAAAGTTCAATCCTACTGATCAAAGAAAAATTGGGCATCAAAATATAGGAAAGCCTAATTCCAAACAAAAATTTCAAATGGGTTCGCAGCCTAGCTATAGGGTGCAGTGCGAAAATCAGTGGAGTTTGCAGGCTGGACACAGGTAGGGTGCGAATATGTCGCACTGGATTACACGGTAGGGTGTGAAACTGATACATTTTCGTAGGCTGTAGACCAGTACAGTGTGAGACTGCTTGAAATCAAGGAGAATTTGAAAAAGGATAAAAGCATCTAAGTGAATTTTCATATCCGGAGAGTCTAGATGCATCTCCCATAGACTCAGAAACCAGAAAACAAGCAATCAAAGCAAGGGAAACTAGACTAACTAGGAAACAATCTGTTCCCGAGTGGATTCACCAATTTTTTATCGAATAAATTGGTAGGTGCGGACAATAAATGATCTCCCTAGATCCACCAAGATCTAGAAAAAAACACACCAGAGGATGACGCTTTCCTTAAGTTTTAAATATTGAATTTACTAACTAAAGAGGTATAGGTGACATACTGTTTAAATGTCACTTTCTCTCGCCATCGCCATCCTAGCTCCATTCCAACACTCATACAATGATGAACCTGCAAAAGAATGTAACCAACCAAAGTTATAGTAATAGCATAAACTTAATATAAACCTATGTATGTGATCAAGGAATTATACAGTAAAACACAAAAAGATTTATAGGAAAGAATAATATTACTATATCATAGTAAATTTGAAAGAGAGATTACAACCATGGCTTTGATGTAGTAAGGTACCTTCCAACTATCCTTCGTTCCCCACACACTTCCACTCCAAGAATTATGAGAGCAGAGATCTGATAATATTCACAATCTATCTTGACAAAGTGGCTCATCTAGCCAAGCGAACAATCTCCAAAGCTTAATCCAATCCAAGCTAATCCCAAAATCTCCAAAGATAATTTCATCCAAGCCAACTTTCTCCATGAGAGATCCTCTCCTTTTATAAGCTAAAGAGGATAAGGTGAGGAGGTTAGGATGATACCACCAAATCATGAAAGAGAGTAAGATCAAAACCATTCAGATGCCACGTCACCATGGAAGTTTCTCCTTCTAGAAGCATCGAGAAGATGCTCATTTTTCCCATGTATGAGCATTCTCACAACCTGCTTATAGAGAAACCTGCGAACCTCTCGCAACCCATCTATGGTGAATCCTGCAATAATTAGGCATTCTCTCACCCTAGCCATAACGAAGCATGCGAAAATCATCTTTAATAGGATCTTCATAAAGGAAAATGCAACTTCTTTTCTCAGGAAAAGTTCTTCTCTCTTCTTTCTTCAGGAACTCAGGCCAATGACCCCTCTTAAGGAAACAGATAGGATTACATCATTAATGATCATAGGTATGATGAAAATAATGTGTAACAACTATACATAAAAGTGTCTTGCAAAATAGCGTGGAGCCTCATAGTTTTACGACAATTTCCCATATGCCGCCAAAAGTCTGTTATACAGATGTCCTGCAATGTCGGGGTGCTTAAAATATTTCACCTTCAACATCGTCCACTTTGGCCCATCTTTGAAATTGAACATCAAAATTGTGTCTTCTTTTGAAAATTTATTTTTTATTGCCTCCCATTTATCAGGGCCCATCACGTATGAATTTTGCCGCCTCATTAGATCGACAAAACTGTTAATGGTTGGCTCCATATTTTGATATGTGTCCATAAAGGTTTGCAATGAATGCAAAACAATTTTCAATCTTTGTTAACTCTCATGAGGGAGTTACAAGACCACCAAATCATTTTCCAACCTCCTTTTAACGCCTGAGCATCGTTCAAGGATCATTGCTTCAGTAATCCCTTCCCAGGGAAGTTCATCATCAACATTCAAAGGATAGGTGGATGTAGGCGTGTAATATTCTATTTCTTGATAACGTGGCCTCCTAAATCCACCGTCACCCTCTGCACCAACATTAGAATCTTCGTGACAACCACTATCTTTTTCATTGTTGTTCCTTGCTCTAAACTCATTGCCTACACACACATTTGAAATTAATTACAACATTTAACTTGACATTAATTTAAATACACAAAAATACAACAAAAATAAACAAAATCAAATAAAATTACCAGAAATATTCTCTTGTCCTAAGGTATTCCCTACATTCTTAGGTATAGGAGCATGAATGCACAACCTATCTAAGAAGGTTGCATCCTTAACACTTTCTTGCGAACATTCTGTAGTTGATCTATTCACATACTCATTTGAAAATTTCCTCTGACGAGATTGTTGTTGGTCACTCAAAGTCTCAATCGAAGAAGGAGTTCCTCTTTTTCCTTCTTGGGAGAGCCTAGAGAGTTTGTGAGGAATTTTTGGAGAATCCCATGTTGACATATCTCCTCAATATATATCCTTTGTAAATTCATTAAAAGTTAAGCACAAGACAAGTACAAGTTAATATCTCCAACATTGACCAACAAAAATTATGAGGAAAGGAAAAAAAAAAAGACAAAATTAATATAAATGCTCTTTATGTTAGATACAATTAGATACTATCCATGCCCATTTCAAATATATTTTGGTTCCTTAATATTAGCACAAATAACCTTGGTACATCCACCAATAGTACATGGGTCAAAGTTTGGTAACATAGTAGCGGTTATCTATATGGACAATCATCTTTCATGCATCCAACAGGTATGGAGCACAGTCCATGAAAATCAAGGGTTAACTTTATGCCATGTTTGGTTGGATGGAATAAATCTGGCATCTACAAAGCAATGGCACTAAGTATCAATAGGTCTGTATTACACTTGGAGGGGGAATTAATAGAGAAAATGTATTATATGATTGCAAGTTGCTGGAAATATGTTTATGACAAACCTTTTTATATACTAAGTGTATGTGATTAGATGATTTGACGCTGCTAAACATTCACTTATATGAAGTTATAAAGATTTTTTTATATTCTTTTCAACCTTCTTCCAGTGACCCCATCAATACAAGAGCTGAGAATTGCCTCTGAATCATTTTGGTAGATCCATCCTGTCAGAAACCCCATGGATAGCCAGGACTTGGCCGAGTGATTTCAATGCTTGTGTAAATACAAAGGGTAATACATCACCATCTTCAACTAGTATCTTATCCAAAAGGTTAATAGAAGCTCATCTTCAAATAAATGCTTGTGTAAATCCAAAGGGTAATAGATCATTAACAAGGTTCAATGATCTATTATCTCAAATTCTCGTGTAAACGAGGCTTTGACATGAAATATTGATGTCGTTTATCAGTTTCTCTATCAATTCAAAATGACTGTTATATATTTCAGTGTATCTATTCTGGAGGTTGAGGGAATGACTTTAGTGAATATACTACCTATGTTTCAAAGTTTGTTTCTATTTATAATAGTTTTATAATGGATATCATTGTTTTTGGGTTTCCTAGTAGCCTTGTGACACCCCGAGAATCAAACCTTAATAAAGTTTGACTTCTGCAAGTTCTTGGGAAATACAATGCACCAATAATTTTTAAATTTTAGGGGTATTGGGTCATTCAGGTATTGGTCTCACTTGATCCATATGTTAATCCATCTCACATTTGGGTTATTTTAAGTCTAGGATGGTGAATGACCAGCCAACATGTTGCTCTCCCAATCATTGAGTGGTTGCCTATGGTAAGAGATCATGTAAACTCTTTTATGTAAGTGAAGGTTTTTTGCAGTATGTAAACTCTTTTATGTCTATATTAGACTTTATTATCCAAAATGAAGTATTCGTTATAATTATTCCTTTAATCAAAGGGTCACTACAATTGCAAAACAACACCAAAGTGGGAGACTGGTTCCTTTTTTAGTAGTTTATTATGATAAGAGTCTATGGTTTGGAAGGGAAGCCATATCAAAAGTGGGTGATGCATTTGGTTGTTCTAGAGACCGAAAAGAGTGAAATTCAGTTAGTTGCTGACTAAAAAGAGAAGCATATTACATTAAATGTTGATCGGATGAATTTCAAGGAAAAACCAAATCTACACAATTAGGTGACTAATGTCTTAAACAAGGATGTGACCAAGACTCATGACATGAAATATTGATGTAATTTATCAATTTCGCTATCAATGAAAAGCGACTGTTACATATTTCGGTGTATCTATTATGGAGGTTGAGGGAATAACTACAGTGAATATACTACCTATGTTTCACTATTTGTTTTCTACTTGTTGTGCTATATTAATGTAGATTTTCCATAACATATTACAATGTAATTATATGTTATAGTAATATGTTATAACATATTACATTGTAATATGTTATAACAGTGAATATACTACCTATGTTTCGATGTATCTATTCTGGAGGTTGAGGGAATGACTTCAGTGAATATATTTCCTAGGTTTCAAAATTTGTTTCTATTTATAATATTTTTATAATGGATATCATTTTATTTGGGTTTCCTAGTAGCCTTGTCACACCCCGAGAATCAAACCTTCATGAAGTTTGACTTCTGCAAGTTCTTGGCAAACACAATGCACCATTTTTTTTTTAAATTTTAGGGGTATCAGGTCATTCAGGTACCAGTCTCACTTGATCTATATGTTAATCGATCAAAACTACTCACTTCTGGGTTATTTGAAGTCTACGATCATGAATGACTAGCCAACATGTTTCTCTCCCAACCATTGAGTGGATGCCTATGGTAAGATATCATGTCACCAGTGAAGGGTTTTTGTAGTATGTAAATTGTTTTATTTCTATATTAGACTTTATTATCCAAAATGAGGTATTCGTTATAATTATTCCTTTAATCAAAGGGTCATTACAATTGCAAAACAACACCAAAGTGGGAGACTAGTTCCCTTTTGAGCAGTTTACTATGATAAGAGTTTATGGTTTGGAAGAGAATCCATATCAAAAGTGAGTGCTGAATTTGGTTGTTATAGAGACTGAATTTGGTTGTTCTAGAGTCTATGTTTCATTGTTTGTTTTCTATTTGTTGAGTGCTATATTAACGCAGATTTTTCATAACATATTACAATGTAATATGTCATAACATATTACAATGTAATATGTTATAACATATATTACTATAACATATTACATTGTTATAACATATTAAAATGTTATAACATATGAACTCATATTAAAATTGAAACACATGTACATATATTATACATATGTACATATATTATAATCTATGTACAAATATTATACATATGGACAAATATTAAAATTGAAAACAAATTGTAAATTGTAAAATGTAAACTATGAAATGTATTTAAAATTGTTCTTTCTTCTAACTTTGTAAATGAGGCTTTGACATGAAATATTGGTCCGTATTTTATCAATTTTTCTACTAATGAGAAGTGACTGTTACATATTTTGGTGTTTCTGTTATGGAGGTTGAGGGAATGACTTCGGTGAATATATTGACTATGTTTCAAAGTTTGTTTCTATTTATTGAGTGCTATATTAATGAAGATTCTTCATAACACATTACAATGTAATGTGTCATAGGTGTTTAGGATATAAGTGTAATGACCCCAATCATTACGACTACATGCGAAGAAGAAAGTGCAAATTTTTTTTTTTTGGCAAGAAGGAAAAGATGACAACGATTGAACCACACCACCTGGCGAAGAACACCCATGCACAGGTCAATCAACAGATAACAACAATGAATCAACAACTAGCACAATGAGCATTGGGTGACACAAGCGTAAATCAACATATAGAAATGACTACCTGCCCGACTCAACATGAAAACGCCTACAAGCCAAGGGACAACATCCACCATCCCAACACAACGACCTCGACAACCAATAACTAGAACCTTAATGGTGCACAACCAAGCACATGAAGGCGTTACAACCCAAGCACCAACATGAACTTACAATGATCACCCACACCTACAATGGGAAAAACAAACTCCAGCCATTGTTATCCTTCGTCTCTACCCAATAGGGTGCACCATGATCCCCTCATCACGGATCATGTCGCCCGAGGTGATGGACGTGGCAATAACCCTGTCGTAACGTAACTTATATGGACCGAGGACTCTAGATGAATCCAACATGCAAGGATTAAGGTTATTGATAAGAAGAATATCGATCCCAACACCCAATTGACAGGTCCACGAGACGACTATAACAATCATACACCACAATAGCTTCCTGGCGCAACTGACAATCTGTACATAAAATGATTGTCATTGAAAAATAAAAATTCATTGCAACTATTCCCCAAGTCCAAGATCAGACAAGTATCTTCCTAAGGAGGAAATCGCTATCGTTAAATTGGAACAATAGAACATGTCTTCAAGCAATAAGAACATTCCTTTTTTTTCTTAAATATGGAAATGCTATCTTTTAAAGACAACCAAAAAGGTGTTAACTATAATGATCTAAATATCGATAATCTGATCACATCAGGATGAAAAACACTGTCATTGCCTATTAAAATTGCTAAATACACAACGCATACCACGCATCTACGAACTATTTGTAAACAAAGTATCAATTCTATCTAACTTGGTTCTTTACCATTTTGTTGCCCATACAAAAGAGATAATTAATGAATTTGACAGTGATGACCTACCAAGGACATTAACATCTAAAAGTGAGATAGACCGTTACTAAGGTAATATAGTGATAGATAGTGATGAAATAGATTTTAGGATATAATCTATCGAAGACTTGAAAACGTTTGGCGAGATGGGAAAATTATGATACAACCATGCCTTTAAAAAAAAAGCGTTGCCATCTAATTATGGTGCTATCTGTCAACAATAAAAATGCTGCCATCTAATTATGGCACTATATATCAACAATATGGGTGGAAACGCAGACAATCACAACCGAATCAACATTGTTTTCCCCATAGCTCCCTGCTATCATTCACCCACCAAAAATGTCGATGTCCACCTGCAAAACGCGACCACTAAACCTATAGAAACACAACGTTACCCAAGACAAACACATATAGTACACAAGTGGAACTCAACCGTTAGGTAGAATTAAGTTGTCCAAGATCATAATAATATAGCATTGGAACTTGCACTCACAAAAGGTAAGGTAATTCGATTTTGCGGTCAAAGGAATCAGGTAAAGTTGTAGTCTCAGTTATAATTGAAAAATGAGTACTGGAATTTGTACTCAAGGTAGGTAATGTTTCGTTAAAATTGTGATTAATGGAACAGGCGAGACCACTAGGGAAACCTCAAGCAGATCGCTGTGTTAATTAAGACAGATCCGTAACCAAGTATATCGTTGGGCATTTTTTTTTGCAAGTATTTAAGGAAGAATGTTTCACTACATAAGAATTAAAGTCAAAAGGTGGATGGAAATCACTTCTTGAGATCCAGGTTCTAATTACATCATCTACAGGGGCATACATACGTCACTGGGCAGGAATCAAGAACATGGTATGAATCTGTGCACATGTTAGGTAATATCATTAACTCTGTGATAGACTATATCCTTGTGCATAAAATAAAGAAAAAACAATAATTGTATATCACTGGGCATAAAACTATGCCTATCATTCAGATAGTCTTTTAGCCAGAGATAGTTGTAACACCATTTTAAAGAAATAACAATATTAAACATCGTATCAAATCATTTTTTAGATATCATAAATGATGAGTTTTAATCATAAGATGGGTGTTGAGTTAAGTCAACATCACGGTAATACATAAATTGCAGAGAAAAACAATTCTGAAGTAGGAAAACACAGAGCAATTCACCTTAAATTAAATCAAACGTAAAGGGAAAATTTTCCAGGAATTTAAGTCTTAATGTAGAAAAAAAAAGAACGCAAGCCAGAAGTATGATAATGCAGGAATAAGGTACAATACAGATCGCAGTATAAAAATAATTAGACATGGTCCAGTGTGGCCAGAGGCAGAGTAACTTCATCATCCAAGGTAAATAATCGCAGAGGGGAAATCGTAGACCCAATGCATAAAAAAAAAACTCACACAGTAAATTCATCAGGAATGCATTAAAAACGAACACTTAAGTCATTGCTAGGAAGGGTATTAAAACACAAAGTTACTTTTATCCATCAATGCATAAAAACACAGAGTTAAATTATTCATTAATGCATAAAACACAGAGTTACAATTATCCATCAATGAAACACATTCAAGAATGTAAAAATGCAGAGATTGGGCCTTCAACTTAGAGGTTATCAATCAAGAAAAAACATCGATAATCCTTCATAGAGACACAAGAGTTTTTAGAGTTTAGGAAATCAGACGCAGAGGTACTCAATCACCAGAAGGCACAATGACCACCAAATAACCAAGAACAATCATCAGGTGAAGACGAATAGGCAACACATCCTTCACTCCTCATCCACACACAGAAAAGCAGGGCGTTTGAATCTATAAGTTGCTGTGCACTGAAGTGACGACCATCAATTCGACTCCTAGCCGACTTCTCAGGCGTGGAATGAAGATCTAGGGATGAATATGAAAAGTGAAAAACTTCACAATAATCAACAACTAGAGGGAAGTCTCACCACCCAGGGATCGAAGCCAAGGGAATCAATCAACAACAAGCTTAAGGCTATGGGGGGATTCAGTTATCAAATAAAATGCTAAGTCGCCATTTTCTTTACCCATTTAAAAATATAGAACTAAAAGCGTAAGTATAATACTAATCTATCATGAAGAAATAAAGGAAGCGTACCGTAGACCAAGTCGCTCTCTCTGAGTTGTTGTCATGTGCGCTCCGTGCAACTCCTTCTTGCCAGCCGATGAGACTTCAGCGGTACCTCCCAACCAACACTAGGGGTACTCTTCTTCCCCCTTAGCCCCCTGAGTAGCAAAGGGGCCACACACACTAACTAGAGAATCAACTAGCTCCCAATTTTCCTCGCAAGGCTGAGATACCACTCCTCACCGAGTTGGGTATCCCAACTCCCACAAGCTAAGTCAGTCAAGTCTAAAATTCTGCAGCGTAATGTTACACATAACAGAAGAGCTCCATCATCATTCTCCTCCCTCCATTATATAGAGTTTTGAAGTCCTTTACTTTCCCAAAATCCCATTTAATTTAATGTTTAATAATTTAATTCATAAAAATCCTCTCCATACATGTGTCACCCATCCCCTTCATTCCTCCATAAATTAATTTCATTAATTAATTAATTACCCCTACTTCCCTCACCCACCTAAAAGCACTCCTAGAATCACTCCTAGGTCTCCCTATATCCCCTTACAAGTTTTAATGACTTTCCCCCTTCCTAATTTACTATTTGAGTTTAATTTAGAAAGTTCTTAAACGCTAGATACCTCCTTAAGTTAGACTTTATGCTTTTTCCTTGTGTTTCCCCTTTTTTTTTATGTTTTCCTCTTTTTACTAGTTCCTAATTCTTTTAAATTTCCCTCTTTCCCTTTTCATTTAAAAATCAAATTGGCAGGTGTAGAAAATTAACCTTTTCCCCTTTTCCTTTTTAATTAATAAATTTTAATTAACATAAGTGACAGAACAATTATTCCCCTTTTTCCCCTTTTTTAATTTTATGCCCCAAAGGATTTTTATAAATTAAATGAATTACTTACCCCCTTCTCATCACATGATTAATGATGAATATCATTATTATTTATTTATTTTTATTTTTATTTTTATATAAATAGATAAGTTTTTTTTTATCACAAGTATCACATAGACCTAGACTTTATTTTCCTACGTTGGGCAACATTTTATTCCGGGAAATATTTTAAATATTTCTTATCATGTTATTCATCCTAAGGCCATCTAGGTTTATCCATTTATTAATTAACAACCCGACATGCCCTTCAGGACGCACTAGGTGCTCCAAGGGTGCCACTCGCCTCATTTTGTTTCTCCTACGCAACGTACCCTTCAGGACACACTACATGCTCCAAGGGTGCCACTCGCCTATTTCCATTTTTCTTGCATGACCTACTCTTTCGGACGCACTACGTTCTCCAAGGGTGCCACTTGCCTCTTGAATGACTTGGTAGACATAAAAAAACCCTGGAGTCAATACTCCGCCAGGTGATCTTGTGGGAGACTAAGGGCCTCTAAGGAATAAGGCCCCTACCTTATTGTGCACCCCTTAGAATCATTGTGAGCGACTATCGCAGTCAACCCTCATGACATCGTGGGTATTATTGAACTAGGTAATCATTAACCTATAGTTCAAGCCAAAATGGGAGTGATAGTAGGCTGTGGTAGGGTTGTTTTTCACACCTCTCCCTCAACGTCTCTAGTAGTGGAGCATGACCCCTCTACTCCACACGTGAGTCTGGACGATAAGTTATCGTCAGCCTGCATCATCAACAAATCATGTAAGAAATATATCCATAATAATATCATCTAATCAAATGCACACATGTCATATATACAACAATCAATCCCCAATAGTCCACTCCCTGACTCGATCTAGAGTACAAGGGTTCCATCGATGCCTTTGCATCCTCGAGGTCCGAAATCCTGCACACTTAGGAAAAATGAGTCAATAGAACCTGTGTATGTCAATGCAACAAAATAACATGTCATCAATTCATAATGCCTCATAATCATAATCAAATGACCAAAAGTATAATAATCTGGATCACTTGCATGCAAGTGTCCTCAAAGAATAAGTTTTCTCAGTGCACGCAAGAGAGGGATGTAACATACACCCCCTCTTGTTCTAAAATTCGTCCTGAAGTTTCACAATATATAAGTGTCGAAATAATGGGTATCACTATATCATAAGTCTATATATCAAACAAAAATGGAAACTGTTGGCGCATATCATATGCGTCCTCCGAGGTCGCCGAGTGTGGACTATAGTTGTCCCACTGGACCTTGACCTCATCTATAGTTCGACACTATAGCTATCAAATGCGATGATCCAAGATGCGTATCGGCTCATCCATGAGGGCACCCTCATCCGACACCCACAAGGGGATCAAGTCAAAACATGTGTAGGATCACTAATTATAAAGTCTCAAACAGAGACGTGAAAGACATCGTGCATATGCCTCAAGAATTAGGCAAGGCTAGTCAATAGGCCATGGCCCCCTCCCTCTTCTCAATCTCGAAAGGTATCACAAACCTAGGAGAGATTTTATCTCCCTTACTAAACTTGATCAAAATCCTATTCAGTTTTACCCATAAGAAGACTCGATCACCAACTTCGTAACTACGGTCGACACGGTGTGCATCGACATAACTCTTCTGTCAATCCTATGCTTATTTAATCCTTTGTCTTATTGTTTTCATTTTCTCTTCCATTTCTTGGATCTCTTCTGGTCCTACCAACACCCTATCCTGAAACTGATCCCCACTTCATAGGCGTCCGACATGGTCGCCCATAAAGAAACTCGAAAGGTGCCATCTTAATGGTTCTTTGGTAATTGTTGTTATAAGCGAATTCCACCAGTGGAAAGAATTCTTCCCAACACTTTTTTTGGTCCATTAAGTACATGTGAAACATGTCCTCCAAGGTCTGGTTCATTCGTTAGGCCTTCTCGTCAGTCTCTGGGTGATATGCAGTACTAAAGTTAAGTTGTGCTACCAAGGCTTCTTGGAAACTAGTCCAAAATCATCCAGTAAACATCGATCCTTGATTGGATATAATCCTCTTATGCATGTCATGCAGCCTCACAATATTTTTGATGAGAACTATAGCTATGTCAAGTGCCTGATATGTCATACGCACATGAATAAAATGATCACTCTTCGTCATAGTGTCAACTATTATGAAAATCGAGTCATGTCTCCTTACCATCAATGGAATATGTCTATCTTCAGCCTTTACCTGCTGACATTATAGACATCGAGCCACGTAGTTGAATATGTCTTCCTTCATTCCTTTCCATAAGAATAAGGGTTTAAGGTCCACCCTCATCTTCATGACTCCCGGGTGAGCCATGTATACTGCTCTATGAGCCTCGTTTAGGATCAATCTCCTCAACTCATCATTCGATGGTATGTAAATCCGATTTTTAAACCTCAATAACCCATCGTCGTCAAACGTAAATCCTTCAAATCTAGGTACCATCATTGTGTTTTGTCCGATAAAATCCTCGACGTCTTTGTACCAGTCACCGTCGCACTGTAAAGTTAGAATATTTTCGTGTAGATTTTTCTAAAGATGCAACACTGAAAAGATGCGTGTTCTCTGACTCAATGCATCTACTACTTGGTTCAATGTTCCTTTTATGTAATAGATCTCAAAATCGTACTCGGTAAGCAGTTTCGACCAACGTCATTGTCGTGCGTTCAGGTCGCTTTGCGTAAAGATGTGTTGTAGTCTACAATGCTCTGTCTTTACTTCAAAATTCTACCCAAAAAGGTAGTGTCTCCAAACCTTCAAGGCATATACAAAGGATAACAACTCCAAATCATGCATCCCATAGTTTTCCTCATGCCTTCTCAGTTTCCTCGAGATGTAAGCGATCACTCGATTGTATTGCATCAAGACTCTGCCTAAGCCTTCCTTGGATGCATCAGTGCATACCAGGAAGTCCACGTCTACGTCAGGGACCTTTAGTATCGATGTTGTTGTCAACATCTCTTTGAGCCTCCGAAATTCGTCCACGTATTTCTCGTTCCAAACAAACTTCTTTTTCTTCTTCTGCAATTCCATGATTGGATTTTCTATCTTCAGAAATCCCTAGATGAACTGTCGATAGTATCCTACTAAACCCATGAAGCTACACACTTCCAAGACATTCATCAACATAGGCCATTCCATAATAGCCTTTACCTTTTCTAGATCCACGACGATACCTTCGCCGGAGATGACATGCCTTAAGTAGTGAATATTCGAGTGATAAAATGAGCATTTGGAAAATTTCCCATACAATTTGTGCTTTCACAGACACTGTGGTACCAAGAAAAAGTGCTCGTCATGCTCCTCCATCATCCGTGATTAAATAAAAATATCGTCAATGAATACTTGGACGAACTTGTCCAAGTAATCACAGAACAACTTGTTCATCAAACTCATAAATACCCCTGGGGAATTTTTTAGTCCAAACGATAAAACAGTAAACTCGTAATGTCCAAACCTCATATTAAAGGAGGTCTTAGGGACATCATACTCCTTAATCTGTAACTTATGATTTCATGATAAAAAATCGATCTTTGAGAACACCATCGCACCCTTCATCTGATCAAACAAATCATCTATCCTCGACAACAGATATTGATTCCTGATTGTTGCCTTAATCAATTGATGGTAGTTAATGCAAAGCCTCCACGACCCATCCTTATTTTGTATGAAAATAATAGGCATGCCCCATGGTGACACACTTGGACGTAAAAGTCCCTGGTCCAGTGACTCCTTCTGTAGTGTACCCTTTCACTACCAAGGTTTCCAAACCTCTCAGTTACCATTCTATACATGAATGATTACGTAATTTGTACAGACATTATAAGTGCATTCATTTAACACAATTAAACACATTTAAATTACAGAGTGAAACATATCTAGTTACTGCTATAATTAAACATTCCATAGCATTCCACAGTAACTCATTTACACAACGAAGAACATGATACATGAACAACACAATCATGCCAAATGTGATAAAAACATAATTTAGATACTTATCTTTGAACAGCTATAGAATTCACCAACCAAGTGCAGGCCTTCCATGAACCTCCCAGCCTTAGACCACACTGTTCATCAGCTCAACAGTGGGTCACCCCCGAGCTGGGACCGAGCTCCACCCCAAGGCAAGGAATCCTAGGCTAGGCTGAGGTTACAGGGAAGATAGCACATACACATCACCAGGAAGAAAGCTCTCCCAGGAATATCCCACGCTCACTACCCACAGACCCTCATTCCCCACATGCCTATTCCACCCCAGGAGAGTGCACCTTCTCTCTCACCTAGACAGTCTTTCGACTGCCAGTCTCCCTTACCTTGGGTTATAGGAACAGACCGGACCGGAATTCTCCGGTCTCTATGGAAGCTACAGGGTTCCTTCCAGGAGTTCTCTTCTCCCTCTGCCCACTCTCTCACCTGGAGGAGTCGCTCACAGGCCAACAAGACTCACGCAGTCCAGTACTGCGTGGTCACAAAAATCCACTAGAAACACAGAAAAATGCTTCCCAAAATGGTTCAGCAGTCACAAGCTAATCTCACGGGATGATTTCGGAACAGGGACTTCACACACAGGCTAGCTCAGCTTCCCCCAATAACAAATATACTTCCACTCAATTCAGCACAGGCTTCTCGTTCAGGGAATGCGCACACGGGTTTTGCTGGAGACACACACAGAATCCCTAGCTCTGGACAGGGTGTACACGGTTTCTTCGGACAACCACAGGATTTACGAATTTCAAAGTTAAACTAGGGTATTCTGGCAGATGGCTTCCACAGCTCTCCCCAGGACAGTCAGATCGAATGGATCAGAACCCCCTCAGGGCTTACTGCATTGGTTTTATTTTCATGAACCAGGGTTGACACTTGTCACCCTGGAAACTGCATGTGTTCCATCTGTACGCCTTCCTCCCACCACTTGGGAAATCATGTGTCCTTCCAAAGGACTTAGGATAAAATAATATGCACATGGCTCTTTTTGGAAATAATATTAAAATATTATTCCAGGCCTAAGCCCCCTAGGCTTAGCCCCTAGGCTCAACACTCAGCCCCTTTCCCACCTTCCAGCCCCTAATTCCTTGCCCACTCTGTGGACGCTCAATCTCCCATCACTCATTCATCGTGGTCGATCTGCATTGGCGGTGTTTATATTTATTGATTGATTTGCATACATACAAGTACATCAACAGGCTCCTAGCCTTCAACACTTAGGCTCCCTGGCCTATCAAAACACATAAGCCTACAAATTATGCAAAACTTGGCTCACCATCCTATAGAACACATTTACAATTCTTTGCATATAACATGATCTGTAATGGGGCTCGGCCTTGGGGACACTACACCTTCAGTGCATCTCAACTCCTATAACTCTGAGGTTGACATACGATAAGGTGTTCTCGCTATCGTTTCAGTCCCCGGTTTCGGGTCTATGGTAAACTCCAATTCCCTCTCTGGAGGCATCCCAGGTAACTCCTCTAGGAACACGTTCACAAATATCTCACCACCGAAAGGTGTTCTAGACCTTCCGCTACTCCCTTCTCATTCAACATAAGGATCACATAAATCTTACATCCCTTGCACATGCTCTTTCGTAATTGAAAGGAAGAGAAAATCCTCAGGGAAACTACCTAGTTCTGACCTACAATCATGCATCTATGTTCCTCATCATCGACCAATCTCAACCATTTTGTATTATAGTTGAGTATCGCCTCATGTGATTCCAACCAATCCATACTGATCACGACATCATAAGATCCTAAGATCATGACGTATAGATTGGCCCTGGTGACAAACTCTCCTAGGTTAAGGGTACAACCTATAACCTTTCCTCCAACATTATGTTTGGCTTCCGAAGCCATCTCTACAAGGCTTAACTCATTAGGTTCAACTTCCTTTACCTTAATCCTTTTTAGCGCTGCACCAGAAATGAAACTCTCAGTAGCACTGAGATCTATCAAATACTAAGGGTATGGTCAGCGATGGTACCTAATGTCTCGAGAATAGTTGACTAGTGCTCTTCCTGACAGTTATTCACCACTGCAAGAGTCTAATGGGCCTTTCTCAAAACTCCCATGGTAGTGGGTCCGACTGATCCAGATGCACTGACCCTTTCCTCTGAGCAGGAATGTTGGTACTGTGGCACCCCATAATCCAACACACTTTCTTCAGTCCAGTATTCCTGGTACCCAAAGTAGAATATGAATTCTAACAATACGACCAAACTCGAAATTCTTGACCTTAAGTTTCTGGGTAATTGGGTGTGGAGCATATCGATGCAGCTCTAAAATGGGCCTCGTACTTGGGCACTATGCAACTGCCTTATCATAAGGCGTCGAACTCATTGAGTTTATGCTCAATGAATTCCTTAGGAAGATACCTCTCCTGGAACCATTCCCATGGCATGTCGTCGATGGTCATGTTCACATGTGGCAGGAGCGTTTTCATCCATAGAAGAGCGCTCCCATTCCGTTGAAATACCACCATGCGTACCTTCATGCTGGAGGTCATAATCGCGAAGGGTGAAGCACAATTCATTTCCCTACAACCATGCCTCGACAACACAACCCTTTGCGACTCTCGTGGACTCAAGAACTCAACTCTCTTGATTTCTCAGTGGATGCTAACGGTACTAGCTAGGGCACACCGTGGACCCTCAACGGTATAGGTGCCCTGGCCTCATCTCAGTACCGATGATGAATCAAGGCCCCTCCATATTACCTGGAAGGGCCTTGGCTGACCATCATCATCCTTTACAACAAGTGAATCCATCCCAAGGACTTGTTATTCCCCTTGGGGGTTCGACTATGAGGGTGTAGGAACTTCTGGAGGCATCACACCTCTTCCATGACACCACATTGCAAACCTCTCAGGCGTCCTCTAAATGTGATCACCACAAGGACATGTTAAGGTTTTTAATTAATGCAAGGGTTAATACTCATGGGTTTATTTCATTGGAAAGCTTGGCGATCCACAGTCACAGGGTTGAACCCACTGTGATACCATATGTAATGACCCCAATCATTACAACTACATGCGAAGCAGAAAGTGCAAACTTTTTTTGTTTTCTTGGCAGGAAGGAAAAGATGACAATGGTTGAACTAGACCACCTGACGATGAACACCCGCCCATAGTTCAGCCAACAAACAACAAAAATGACTAAACAAATATCACAACGATCATTGGGTGGCGCAAGTGTAAATCAATAGATAGAAATGACTACCCACCTGACTCAACATGACAATGCCTACAAGCTAAGGGACAACATCCACCATCCCGACACAATGTCCTCGACAACCAATAACTAGAACCTTGATGGTGTGCAACCAAGCACATGAAGTCATTACAACCCAAGTGCCAACATAAACTTACAACGATCACCCACACCCATAATGGGAAATAGAGACTCCGACCATTGTTATCCTTCATCTCTATCCAATAGAGTGTTCCATGATCCCCTCATCATGGATCATGTCGCCCCAGGTGATGGACACGAAAATAACCCTAATGCAACGTAACCTATCTGGATCGAGGAATCTAGATGAATCCAATGTGCAAGGAGTTGGGTTACTGACAAGAAGACTGTTGATCCCAGTACCCAATCGAGAGGTCCAGGAGATGACTATGAAAATCATATGCCACAATAGCTTTCTGGTGCAACTAGTAATCTGTACTTAAAAAGATTGTCATTGAAAAACACAAATTCGTTGCAAATATTCCCCAAGTCCAAGATTAGACAAGTATCTTCCAAAAGAGGAAATTACTATCGTTAAATTTAAACAACGGAACATTTCTTCAAGCATTAAGAACATTCCTTTTTTTTCTTAAATGTGGAAACAATATCTTTTAAAGACACCCAAAAAGGTGCTAAGTGTAATGATCTAAATATCGATAATTTGATCACATCAAGAAGAAAAAAACTATCATTACCTATTAAAATATCTAAATACACAATGCATACCATGCATCTATGAACTATTTGTAAACAAAGTATCAATTCTGTCTAACTTGGTTCTTTACCATTTTTCTCCCCATACAAAAGAGCTAATTAATGAAATTGACAGTGATGACCTACCAAGGAAATTAACATCTAAAACTGAGACGAACCGTTACTGAGGTAATATAGTGATAAATAGTGATGAAATAAATTTCAGGATATAATCTGTCGAAGACCTGACAATGTTGGGCGAATTATGATACAACCCTGCCTTTAAAAAAAAGAACTGCCATCTAATTATGACACTATCTATCAACAATAAAAAAGATTCCATCTAATTATGGCACTATCTATCAACAATATGGGTGGAAATGCATTCAGTCACAACCAAATCAACATTGTCTTCCCCATAGCTCCCCGCTATCATTTTCCCACCAAAAACATTGACGTCCAGCTGCAAAACGCGACCATTACACCTATATAAATGAAAGATTACCCAAGACAAACTCATCCATTACACAAGTGGAACGCAGCTGTTAGGTAGCTTTACACTATCCGAAATGATAATAATATAGCATTGGAACTTGCACTCACAAAAGGTAAGTTAATTCGAGTTCGCGGTCAAAGGAATTAGGTAATGGTCAGTTAGACTCACGATTAATGGAATAGGTGAGACCACTGGGGTAACCTTAAGGATATCTCTATGTTAATTAAGATAGATCTGTAACCAGGTATATCACTGGGCATTTTTAGTTTTTTTTAGGGAAATTACAATAACACTATTAAGAAAATCGTTGTGCAAGTATTTAAGGAAGAACGATTCACTACATAAGAAGCAGAGTCAGAAGGCGGATGGAAATCACTTCCTGAGATCTAGGTTCTAATTACATCATCTACAGGGGCATACATACGTCGTTGGGTAGGAATTAAGAACATGGTATGACTCTGTTCGCGTGTTCGGTAATAACATTAACTCCATGATAGACTATATCCCTGTGCATAAACTAAAGAAACAACAATAATTGTATATCGTTGGGCATAAAACTATGCCTATCATTCGAATGGTCTTTTAACCAAAGATAACCATAACACCATTTTAAAGAGATATTAGTATGAAACATTGTATCAAATCGTTTTCCAGATATCATAAATGTTGAGTTTTAATCATAAGAAGGGTGTTGAGTTAAGTTGACATCAAGGTAATACATAAATTGAAGAGAAAAAAAAATCTGAAGTAGGAAGACGCAGAGTAATTTGCCTTAAATTAAATCCAATGGAGAGGGAAAATTTGCCAGAAACTTAAGTTGTAATGCAGAAAAAAAAAACACAAGTGAGAAGTATGATAACACAGGCATAAGGTACAATACAGATCACAGTGTAAAAAGAATTAAACACGGTCTAGTGTGGCCAGAGGTAGAGTAACTTCGTCATCCAAGGTAAATAATCGTAGAGGGGAAATCCCAGACTGAGTGCATAAAAAAAACCCACACAATAAATTCGCGAGGAATGCATTAAAAACGTAGACTTAAATCATTTCCAAGAAGGGTATTAAAACACAGAGTTACTTATATCCATCAATGCATAGAAACACAGAGTTAAATTATTCATCAATGCATAAAACGCAGAGTTAAATTTATCCATCATTGAAACACATTCAAGAATGTGAAAAAAAAGAGACTGAGCCTTCAAATCAGAGGTTATCATTCAAGGAAAAATAGGGATAATCCTTCATGGAGATGCAAGGGTTTTCAGAGTTTAGGGAATCAGACGAAGAGGTATTCAATCACCAGAAGGTGCAATGACCACCAAACAACCAAGAACAATCATCAGGGGTAGACAACTGGGAAACACATCGTTCACTCCTCATCCACGCACATAAAAGAAGGGTGTTTGAATCTATAGTTCTCTGTGCATCGAAGTGATGACTGTCGATTCAGCTCCCAGCCAACTACTCAGTCGTAGAATGAAGAGCTAGGGATGAAGACGAAAAGTGAAAAAATTCACAACAATCAACAACTAGAGGGCAGTCTCAACATGCGGGTATTGAAGCCAATGAATCAATCAACATCGAGCTTAAGGCTATGTGTGGACTTAGTTATCAACTAAAAATCTAAGTCAATCATTTTCTTTACCCATTTAAAAATACAGAACTAAAAGCGTATGTATACTAATAATCTATCATGCAGAAATAAAGGAAGTGTATCATAGACCAAGTCGCCTTCTCTGAGTTGTCCCATGTGCTCTGTGCAACTCTTGCTTTCCAGTCGATGAGACTTCACCGACACCTCCCAACCAACTCTAGGGGTACTATTCTTCCCCCATAGCCCCTCGAGCCGCAAAGGGGCCTCGCACAGTAACTAAAGAATCAGCTAACTCCCAGCTCACCTCACAAGGTCGATCTACCACTCCTCACCGAGCTAGGTATCCCAACTCCCACAAGCTAAGTCAGTCAAGTCTAAAATTCTACAGTATAACATTATGCATAATAGAAGAGCTCCATCATCCTTCTCCTCCCTCCATTATATAGAGTTTCGAAGTCCTTTACTTTCCCAAAATCCCATTTTATTTAATGTTTAATAATTTAATTCATAAAAATCCTCCCCGTACATGTCTCACCCATCCCCTTAATTCCTCGATAAATTAATTTCATTAATTAATTAATTACCCCTATTTCCCTCACCCACCTAAAATCACTCCTAGAATCGCTCCTAGGTGTCCCTAATTCCCTTACAATTTTTAATGACATTCCCCCTTACTAATTTACTAGTTGAGTTTAATTTAGAAAGTTCTTAAATGCTAGATACCTTACTAAGTTAGACTTTCTGCTTTTTCCTTCTATTTCCCCTTTCTTTTTATGTTTTCCACTTTTTCCTAGTTTCCTAATTCTTTTAAATTTCTCTCTTTCCCTTTTCATTTAAAACTCAAATTGGTAGGTATAGAAAATTAACCTTTTCCCCTTTTCCTTTTTAATTAATAAATTTTAATTAACATAGGTGAGAAAACAATTATTCCCCTTTTTCCCCTTTTTAAATTTTATCCCCCAAAGGATTTTTATAAATTAAATGAATTACTTATCCCCTTCTCGTCACATGATTAATTATGAATATCATTATTATTTGTTTATTTTTATTTTTATTTTTATATAAATAGATTATTTTTATTTTTATCACAAGTATCACTTAGATCTAGACTTCATTTTCCTAGGCTGGGTGACATTTTATTCAGGGAAATTTTTTAAATCTTTGTTATCACATTATTCATCCTAAGACCATCTAGGTTTATCCATTTATTAATTAAAAATGTGATGTTCCCTTCAGGACGCACTAGGTGCCCCAAGCATGCCACTCGCCTCATTCTATTTATCTTGCATGATGTGCCCTTCAGGATGCACTACGTGCTCCAAGGGTGCCACTCACCTCTTTCCATTTTTCTTTCATGACGTGCCCTTCAAGACGCTATACATTCTCCAAGGGTTCCACTTGCCTCTTGACTGACTTGGTATACATCAAAAACCCCTAGAGTCAATACCTCGCTAGGTGATCTTGTGGGAAACTAAGGGCCTCTAAGGAATAAGACCCCTACCTTATTGCACTCCCCTTAGAATCATCATGAGCGACTTCCACAGCTGGCCCTCACGACATCGTGGGTATTCTTGAACTAGGTAATCGTTAACCTACAGTTCAAGCCACAACATGAGTGCTAGTAGGTTGTGGTAGGGCTGTTGTCCACACCTCTCCCTCAACGTCTTTGGTAGTCATGCCTGACCCCTCTACTCCACGTGTGAGTCTGGTCGGCAAGATATCGTCATCCTGCATCATCAACAAATCATGTCAGAAATATATCCATAATCATATCATCTAATCAGATACACAAATGTCATATATACAACAATCAAACCCCAATAGTCCACTCCCTGACTCGAAGCAGAGTCCAAGGGTTCCATCGATGCGTCTGCATCCTCGAGGTCCAAAATCCTACACACTTAGGAAAACTGAGTCAATAGCACCAGTCTATGTCAATGCAGCAAAATGACATGTCATCAATTCATAACACTTCATAATCATAATCAAATGCCCAAAAGTATAATAATCTGGATCACTTGTGAGCAAGTGTCCTCAAATAATAAGTTTTCTCAGTACGCGCAAGAGCAAGATGTTACAATAAGATCTAGTTATACCAAAGTTCTAATTTGGATCACATACTTTAAGTGAATATGTTAATATATCACATATATAGAACAATAAGTTTATTAAAAGTCATCTAATTCAAGTAAATTTTATGCCTACTACTTCTCTACCATACCCCTCTTACATTTTTTATCCTATGTGCAAAATTGTTGTTGCCATGATTGCAAAAGTATTAAGTCTCAATTATAGTTTTATAATGGATACCATTGTTCTGGGTTTCCTAGCAGCCTTGTCACACCACGAGAATCAATCCTTCATAAAGTTTGACTTCTGCAAGTTCTTGGCAAATACAATGCACCAACAGTTTTTAGATTTGGAAATAATAATCTAGTATTACATATGTAAAAATGGATTTATAAATTGAATTCCTGAAGATATGAAATTTGTATAAAATATAAAACGTTTGAAATAAAAGTTGGACAGTTTGAAATTTTAATGAAATTTTTATAAAATACAAAACATTTGAAATGATTGTGACTTTGCCACAGAGGACCAACCATGTAAACAAGTCATGGGCCTGTCCATGGCTTGGCCACAACGATAGATCCTTGCGACCAAGTCACAACCAATTTTAATAAGAGATTATCTATGTACATAAAATCATGGAATTTGAATCTAAATCTTTAACACCGGAGTGAAAGACAATTGATTTGGCTCCTGACTGACTACTCAGGCACAGACTAATCACTTAAATGCTTACTCTATTCCTAATATTTGATTGTTAAATGTATATATATAAAAAAACTTAATATTTGACCGTTAAATGTCTATATCAAATTTACACTTTTAAGTAAATCCATAATTTTTTTATAAATTTATTGTTTTGTGTATAATTTGAACATATAAACATGTCATTTTTCATATATATATATATA
>JZKD02S0359447.1:443112-491552 GCA_000966675.3 Picea glauca | reverse complement strand
CTCTTTTACCAAAATGTGACAATTGATTCTATTAGATCAAAAGATTATAAGGGTGGGGTTTGATAAAAATTCTCAAACTAGAGCTTTTTACAACTCTCGATTGATATTTTGTTGTAAATTGTTTATTTTTTTTTTCAAAACTCTTAGTTAAAATAATTCTAGAGAGATATTTTAGTCAACGAGAACTTAAAAAATTGCAAGACTCTTATGAACCTAAACATTCAATAAGGGTGGATGAACTAGAAATTTTGAAGATAATCTATTAGAACTACTACTAATAGATTCATCTACTACATTTTGTAATGATATAATAATTTCTATTTATTAATAATTTGCATCTAAAATTTATTACTTAAGAAATTCAATGTTCTCAAAATCATTTGAAATGCAAATTTTCAATATTATTAAAATGAACATGCATTTTTTTCTTTATGTTCTTCAAGTGGGTATTTTTTTTTGGGGGGGGGGAATAATCAAATAAAAAATAAAAATGTTGTTCATGAAAATGTGTAGATGCAATGCCACTTTTATATTACTCTATTTTGATAAACAATAAAAAATATTGCATAAACCCAAAAAAAAACAAAATATGATCCATATACTAGTGCAATCCATGTAGATTATGAGCATATTTTTTACTTTTAAAATGAATATCCATCACTAAAAAAATTACTCAATATCTTTACCTATAGGTCATTACTCAATATCACTAAACGTTTGAAATGAAAAGTTGGACAGTTTGAATTTTTTATGAAATTTTTATACAATACAAAATGTTTGAAATGACTTTGAATTGGTCATGGGGGGGCAGCCATGTGGCCAATCCATAGATAGGCATTATCACTGTACCATTCAATTTGATGTTCAATGGTTCGGCCGAAAAAAATGTCTTTCAGAATTTTGGAGATTCGATTGTCACAAAAGTTTAACCCAGCTCCATGAATTTACCCTTATCACAACAAATATACTAAATGACTATAGAATATGAACATGATATAATTTTTTAGAGTAGAGGAATGGGATTGTGGTTGTTGTGGAACAAAAAGAAAGGGAAGATCAAGCAATCCACTTTTAGAAGTAAAAAATTAATGTTGTGCTACAACAAAATAATTTTTTTGATTTCCTATAGAAAGATATTATCATAATTGTTGTCGAAAGTGAGAGTATAATGTGCATGGATCTAGCAAGAGTAAATAAGGTATACTTTGGATGAGTTCTAAAATAGACTAAGATCTTGTACAAAAAACTCAAAGAGATTTGATAAATCAACAGAGGATCAAGAAGAAGAAAGGAGGAGACCCTTAAACAAGTGATATATCTAGGCTATAAGGATCAAGATCTATTGAGGATGAAGAAGGTGATATGTAATGGAGAAGAAATCTAAGGTGTGTGGAGTGGGGGGCAACCTCCAAAACACCTGACATTGTATGAGTGTTGTCTGGGTGCTGAGAAAAATTCATGTGAGAAAGAAGGAATGAATCACATATTGAAATTGTGAACTTTACTTATCACTGTACAAATTGAAATCTATTTGAAAATGGTTCTTTTGATGAATATGAAGATATGATTTTTCAAAAATTACAAGAAATCCACGAGAATAAAACTATTGACTTACAAGAATCTCATGATCAACTTCAACAAGAAGTTAATAACTTGTAGACTACTATTTCCTTATTGCTAATAACGAATGGAAAATTGAAGGATCATTTAGAACAACCCATACCTAGTTAGAGGATGACGCTAAGCTTTTTCTGACTACTACTTTGTAGAGGTATGATGAAAAATCTAGAAAGGATGATGGCTTAGAAACAATGTTGAATCCTGTATTTTATAGCATCATGAATGGATTTGAATATCAAACAAATTCACTTGATGATTTGGAGGATGAATTTAAAGACCTCTTTCATACATAAATTAATTGCTTGAAGGAGAAAATCGGTAGACTAGATGTAGCCAATACCAAACTAGAGAATGGAGCTTCCTACTTATATGCCTCTATTGATGAGCTTCTTAAAGAAGTTTCCCAACTTAAGGAAGACAATTTCTAATTATTTAATGAAGATCGACAATTGAAGAAAGATTATGATCTATTCTTGTTCCAAATGGTTAAGAAATGTGATACCATTAAATGCTTGTTGGATTGCAGATAGGGGATTGAAATAGAAGTTAGTTGATTGGATATCTTGTGAAGAAATGATGTTGTTGATCTTACTAACACTCTAATTTATTCTTTTACATATGATGCTCTTGTTTGTAGCCCTAGTAATTGTATGGAAAATGTTTTTGATTCTTTGACACCTCCTCATGTTTTGCTCGCTACAAATGTTGTCTTTTCTCTCAATTTTAAAAAAGATACTATAGGTACTGAGTTCCAATTGTGAAGTGAGTTAAAATAACCTAGATTAAATATTGGATATGATGAACATTCATTTGCAAATAAGACTAGTTTTACAAAGTCTAGAAGAGTCTTGTTTGTTGTAGGAGGAAGTCATTCTACTAAATTATAGAAAAATAATTAACTATTAATTATTCTATTTAGCGGACTCAAACATTTGTTGATGATAATATGAGACAATTTTTAACTATTATTGGAGATGATATTGGTATTGATCATGGCCTAAAGATTCATTCTATATTCTTTTGAAGATAAACAATTATTTATTTATGCTTAGTGGCTCCATGTGTGGTAGTTTGGAAGGCATCATGGTTATTGTAAAAGGAACATGTGTAATGAGTGCACATTTTTGTTCATGAATTTCCCATTGCCACTTCTAACAATAACAATAATAATCTAATTTTAAGGTAGGCTTCGATTTATAGAGGTGTACATACCCTACCCCTTCTGGATTTGAAATTATGACCTCATAGGAAAAAACACATATTCTTAACCATTAAACCCACTCAAGTTGTACTTAGTATTTTTTTAAGTATTTCTTTTAATATTTAAATACCATTGAAGAAAACAAATGCTTTATTGAACATTTAAACCTTTATAATTAACTATCTATTTTTTTTATAATATTAATCAAATAGTAGGTTTTATTTTTATAATCCAACATTTTATTTCAATGTATATCTTAATCTATTTTGAAAGGAAATTCCTACATGTATATTATAGAAAATAATTTTTTAGACTATCATTAAATTGAAGGAGAAGTTCAAATAAAATAAAAAATAAATTATATTACATTGAAAATGAGAAGTATAATTGAAAAATATTAAACACAAATTATAATTTTTAAATATAAAATTGAGTTTAGCATATTATTAAAGAAAAACCAATGACATGTTTATTTGACAAATTTTTTTGGACAAAAGATTTATCCAAAGTATAAATGTGTTATAGACTAATATTCTTTGTTATGGTGAACATGTATGTATATTTTTATTTGTAGATCATTAAACAAATAGTAAGAATGAGATTTTTACATCAAATTAGGAAGGCAAAGTTATATAAATAATATTTTTATTCAATTTTGGAAAAAATGCTTATAAAATTTTGATGCAACAGAATCAGTGGAATTTGATAAGATGAATAAAGATAGCAACATATAATTATGCGTATGCACATTGCCGAGGAACAAGATTTGTCTCAGCCTCAGCCCTGCAGAAATTCATTCAAATGCATCTCGATATCCTCCTCACTATTTTTCTTGATCGATTCCAGAGGGTTGCCTTCATGCACTAGCTTTGCATCCTCAACACTTTGCTCTTTTTGTCGCAATAAATACAATATAAAACCATATGAGCCAACCCCAATGGAACTCCAACAAATTTTAGTGGCAGCGCAATATGAAATACACCACAAGGAAACAATTCACTAGGCCGTAGCTTCATATAATATTGTTGGTCACATAAAATAATCACATGAGTTTAGTTTTGTCAAATAAAGTAGTAAGAAAAATTTAGTTATGCCGAAAGGTGTACACCTATTGACAATGGGAAGATTTAATAGGGGTTTAGTGCTTAATAAGTTTTCTATGGACATGATTAAATATGGCTGGAATATTCTTAGTAGTCACACAAAATAAATGGCTGTGATTTCAATCATTAACTTCCTAGCTATTATAAATACATCCATTTATGTGTTTACTTTTTTACATTTACCTAATCATATTTAAAAATTACTTTCATAGCTAATTGATTGCCACGTAAGTGATTAACAGAAATTAAAATATTAACACCAGATAAATGAAGCCCAACAGTTTATTTGTTAATCAATAATAAAATTTAATATATCCTTTTAAATATTCTTTTCATCTTATCAACCTTTCGGTGTTGATCAGCCATAATTGTGTGGTTGTGCTAGTTATTATATTACCATGATGACAATATCTTAGCTGAGAATGCCCTACATGATGAATAAATCTAGCAACAGATAATTAAGCGTATGCACATTGCCGAGGAACAAGATTCGTCTTAGCCTCAATGTAGAAGAAATTCATTCAAATGCATCTCGATATCCTCCTCACTATTTTTCTTGATCGATTCTAGTGGGTTTCCTTCATGCACTAGCTTTGCATCTTCAACACGTGGCTCTTTTTGTTGCAATAAATACAGTATAAAACCAGCTGAGCCAACTCCAATGGCAGTCCAACAAAGTTTGGTGCCAGCGCAATATGAAATACACCACAAGGAAACAATTCACTAAGCCGGAGCTTCATATAATATTGTTGGTCACATAAAATAATCACATGATTTTAGTTTTGTCAAATAAAGTAGTAAGAACAATTTAATTACGCCGAAAGGCGTACACCTATTGACAATGGGCAGATTTAATAGGGGTTTAGTGCTTAATAAGTTTTCTATGGACATGATTAAATATGGATGGAATATTCTTAGTAGTCACAATGAATAAATGGTTGTGATTTCAATCATTAACTTCCTAGCTATTCTAAAGACATCCGTTTATGTGTTTACTTTTTTATATTTACCTAATCATATTTAAAAATTACTTTGATAGCTAATTGATTGCCACGTAAGTGATTAACATAAATTAAAATATTAAAACCAGATAAATGAAGCCCAACAGTTTATTTGTTAATCAATAATAAAATTTAATATATTATTTTAAAGATTCTTTTCATCTTATCAACCTTTTGGCGTTGATCAGTCATAATTATGTGGTTGTGCTAGTTATTATATTACCATGATGACAATATCTCGGCTGAGAACGCCCTACATGATGAATAAAGCTAGCAACAGATAATTATGTGTATGCACATTGCCGAGGAACAAGATTCGTCTCAGCCTCAGCCCTGCAAAATTCATTCAAATGCATCTCGATATCCTCCTCACTATTTTTCTTGATCGATTCCAGTGGGTTTCCTTCATGCAATAGCTTTGCATCTTCAACACATGGCTCTTCTTCTTGCAATAAATACAGTATAAAACCATCTAAGCCAACCCCAATGGCACTCCAACAAAGTTTGGTTCCAGCGCAATATGAAATACAGCACAAGGAAACAATTCACTAAGTCGGAGCTTCATATAATATTGTTGGTCACATAAAATAATCACATGAGTTTAGTTTTGACAAATAAAGTAGTAAGAACAATTTAATTACGCCGAAAGGCGTACACCTATTGACAATGGGAAGATTTAATAGGGTTTTAGTGCTTAATAAGTTTTCTATGGACAAGATTAAATATGGCTGGAATATTCTTAGTAGTCACACAAAATAAATGGCTGTGATTTCAATCATTAACTTCCTAGCTATTATAAAGACATCCGTTTATGTGTTTACGTTTTTACATTTACCTAATCATATTTAAAAATTACTCTGATAGCTAATTGATTGCCATGTAAGTGATTAACAAAAATGAAAATATTAACACCAGATAAATGAAGCCCAACAGTTTATTTGTTAATCAATAATAAAATTTAATATATTCTTTTAAAGATTGTTTTCATATTATCAACCTTTCGGCGTTGATCAGCCATAATTATGTGGTTGTGCTAGTTATTATATTACGATGATGACAATATCTCGGCTGAGAACGCCCTACATGATGAATAAAGCTAGCAACAAATAATTATGCGTATGGACATTGCCGAGGAACAAGATTTGTCTCAGCCTCAGCCCCGCAGAAATTCATTCAAATGCATCTCGACATCCTCCTCACTATTTTTTTTGATCGATTCCAGTGGGTTCCCTTCTTGCACTAGCTTTGCATCTTCAACACATGGCTCTTTTTGTTGCAATAAATACAGTGTAAAACCATCTGAGCCAACCCAAATGGCACTCCAACAAAGTATTGTGCCAGTGCAATATGAAATACACCACAAGGAAACAATTCACTAAGCTAGAGCTTCATATAATATTCTTGGTCACATAAAATAATCACATGAGTTTAGTTTTGTCAAATAAAGTAGTAAGAACAATTTAATTACATCGAAAGGCGTACACCTATTGACAATGGGCAGATTTAATAGGGGTTTAGTGCTTAAAAAGTTTTCTATCGACATGCTTAAATATGGCTGGAATATTCTTAGTAGTCACACAAAATAAATAGCTATGATTTCAATCATTAACTTCCTAGCTATTATAAAGACATCCGTTTATGTGTTTAGTTTTTTACATTTACCTAACCATATTTAAAAATTACTTTGATAGCTAATTGATTTCCACGTAAGTGATTAACAGAAATTAAAATATTAACACCAGATAAATGAAGCCCAACAGTTTATTTGTTAATCAATAATAAAATTTAGTATATTCTTTTAAAGATTCTTTTCATCTTATCAACCTTTCGACATTGATCAACCATAATTATGTGGTTGTGCTAGTTATTATATTACCATGATGACAATATCTCGGCTGAGAACACCCTACATGATCAATAAATCCAACAACACATAATTATGCATATGCACATTGCCGAGGAACAAGATTCGTCTCATCCTCAACCCTGTAGAAATTCATTCAAATGCATCTCGATATCCTCCTCACTATTTTTCTTGATTGATTCCAATGGGTTGCCTTCATGCACTAGCTTTGCATCTTCAACACATGGCTCTTGTTGTTGCAATAAATACAAAATAAAACCATCTGATCCAACCCCCATGGCACTCCAACAAACTTTGGTGCCAGCGCAATATGAAATAAACCACAAGGAAAAAATTCACTAAGTCGGAGCTTCATATAATATTGTTGGTCACATAAAATAATCACATGAGTTTAGTTTTGTCAAATAAAGTAGTAAGAACCATTTAATTAAACCGAAAGGCGTACACCTATTGACAATGGGAAGATTTAATAGGGGTTTAGTGCTTAATAAGTTTTCTATGGACATGATTAAATATGGCTGGAATATTCTTAGTAGTTACACAAAATAAATGGATGTGATTTCAATCATTAACTTCCTAGCTATTATAAAGACATCCGTTTATGTGTTTTCTTTTTTACATTTACCTAATCATATTTAAAAATTACTTTTATAGCTAATTGATTGCCATGTAAGTGATTAACATAAATTAAAATATTAACACTAGATAAATGAAGCCCAACAATTTATTTGTTAATCAATAATAAAATTTAATATATTCTTTTAAAGATTATTTTCATCTTATCAACCTTTCGGCGTTGATCAGCCATAATTATGTGGTTGTGCTAGTTATTAAATTACTATGATGACACTATCTCAGCTGAGAACGCCCTACATGATGAATAAATATAGAAACATATAATTATGAGTATGCACATTGCCAAGGAACAAGATTCATCTCAGCCTCAGCCCTGCAGAAATTCATTCAAATGCATCTTAATATCCTCCTCACTATTTTTCTTGATCGATTCGAGTGGGTTTCCTTCATGAACTAGCTTTTCATCTTCAACACGTGGCTCTTGCTTTTGCAATAAATATCGTATAAAACCATCTGAGCCAACCCCAATGGTAGTCCAACAAATTTTGGTGCTAGCCCAATATGAAATACACCACAAGGAAACAATTCACTAAGCAAGAGCTTCATATAATATTGTTGGTCACATAAAATAATCACATGAGTTTAGTTTTGTCAAATAAAGTAGTAAGAACAATTTAATTAAGCCGAAAGGCGTACACCCATTGACAATGGGCAGATTTAATAGGGGTTTAGTGCTTAATAAGTTTTCTATGGACAGGATTAAATATGGCTGGACTATTCTTAGTAGTCACACAAAACAAATGGCTGTGATTTGAATCATTAACTTCCTTGCTATTATAAAGACATTCGGTTATGTGTTTAATTTTTTACATTTACCTAATCATATTTAAAAATTACTTTGATAGCTAATTGATTGCCACATAAGTGATTAACATAAATTAAAATATTAACACCAGATAAATGAAGCCCAACAATTTATTTGTTAATCAATAATAAAATTTAATATATTCTTTTAAAGATTCTTTTCATCTTATCAACCTTTTGGCATTGATCAACCATAATTATGTGGTTGTGCTAGTTATTATATTACCATGATGACAATATCTCGGCGCCCTACATGATGAATAAAGCTAGCAACAGATAATTATGTGTATGCACATTGCCGAGGAACAAGATTCGTCTCAGCCTCAGCCCTGCAAAAATTCATTCAAATGCATATCGATATCCTCCTCACTATTTTTCTTGATCGATTCCAGTGGGTTTCCTTCATGCAATAGCTTTGCATCTTCAACACATGGCTCTTTTTGTTGCAATAAATACAGTATAAAACCATCTAAGCCAACCCCAATGGCACTCCAACAAAGTTTGGTTCCAGCGCAATATGAAATACACCACAAGGAAACAATTTACTAAGCCGGAGCTTCATATAATATTATTGGTCACATAAAATAATCCCATGAGTTTAGTTTTGTCAAATAAAGTAGTAAGAACAATTTAACTACACTGAAAGGTGTACACCTATTGACAATGGGAAGATTCAATAGGGGTTTAGTGCTTAATAAGTTTTCTATGGACAAGATTAAATATGGCTGGAATATTCTTAGTAGTCACACAAAATAGATGGCTGTGATTTCAATCGTTAACTTCCTAGCTATTATAAAGACATCCGTTTATGTGTTTACCTTTTTACATTTACCTAATCATATTTAAAAATTACTTTGATAGATAATTGATTGCCACGTAAGTGATTAACAGAAATTAAAATATTAACACCAGATAAATGAAGCCCAACAGTTTATTTGTTAATCAATAATAAAATTTAATATTTTCTTTTAAAGATTCTTTTCATCTTATCGACCTTTCGGTGTTGATCAACCATAATTATGTGGCTGTGTTAGTTATTATATTACCATGATGACAATATATCGACTGAGAACGCCCTACATGATGAATAAATCTAGCAACAAATAATTATGCGTATGCACATTGCCGAGGAGCAAGATTCATCTCAGCCTCAGCCCTGTAGAAATTCATTCAAATGCATCTCGATATCCTCCTCACTATTTTTCTTGATCGATTCCTATGGGTTTCCTTCATGCAATAGCTTTGAATCTTCAACACGTGGCTCTTTTTGTTGCAATAAATACAGTATAAAACCATCTGAGCCCACCCCAATGGCACTGCAACAAAGTTTGGTACCAATGCAATATGAAATACACCACAAGGAAACAATTCATTAAGTCGGAGCTTCATATAATATTGTTGGTCACATAAAATAATCACATGAGTTTAGTTTTGTCAAATAAAGTAGTAAGAACAATTTAATTATGTCGAAAGGCGTACACCTATTGACAATGGGTAGATTTAATAGGAGTTTAGTTCTTAATAAGTTTTCTATGGACATGATTAAATATGGCTGGAATATTCTTAGTAGTCACACAAAATAAATGGCTGTGATTTCAATCATTAACTTCCTAGCTATTATAAAGACATCTCTTTATGTGTTTACTTTTTTACATTTACCTAATCATATTTAAAAATTACTTTGATAGCTAATTGATTGCCATGTAAGTGATTAACAAAAATTAAAATATTAACACTAGATAAATGAAGCGCAACAATTTATTTGTTAATCAATAATAAAATTTAATATATTATTTTAAAGATTATTTTCATATTATCAACCTTCAACCATAATTATGTGGCAATTATGCATATTCACATTGCCGAGGAACAAGATTTGTCTCAGCCTCAACCCTGTAGAAATTCATTCAAATGCATCTCAATATCCTCCTCACTATTTTTCTTGATTGATTACAGTGGGTTTCCTTCATGCACTAGCTTTGCATCTTCAACACGTGGATCTTTTTGTTGCAATAAATACAATATAAAACCATCTGAGCCAACCCCAATGGAACTCCAACAAATTTTGGTGCCAGCGCAATATGAAATACACCACAAGGAAACAATTCACTAAGCCGGAGCTTCATATAATATTGTTGGTCACATAAAATAATCACATGAGTTTAGTTTTGTCAAATAAAGTAGTAAGAACAATTTAATTACGCCGAAAGGCATACACCTATTGACAATAGGCAGATTTAATAGGGGTTTAGTGCTTCATAAGTTTTCTATGGACAGGATTAAATATGGCTGGAATATTCTTAGTAGTCACACAAAATAAATGGCTGTGATTTCAATCATTAACTTCCTAGCTATTATAAAGACATCCGTTTATGTGTTTACTTTTTTACATTTACCTAATCGTATTTAAAAATTACTTTGATAGCTAATTGATTTCCACGTAAGTGATTAATAGAAATTAAAATATTAACACAGATAAATGATGCCCAACAGTTTATTTGTTAATCAATAATAAAATTTAATATATTCTTTTAAAGATTATTTTCATGTTATCAACCTTTTGGGGTTGATCAGCCATAATTATGTGGTTGTGCTAGTTATTATATTACCATGATGACAATATCTCAGCTAAGAACGCCCTACACCATCCACAACACACTTCCGAACAGCACACTTCCGAGGAAAGTGAACAACGAGAAATAGAAGCTCGGCATGAATTCCACACTCTTGGTTTATTACAAGTCTCTAAATAATACATTAACAATACACATTATCAGTAGTCTCTGAATAAAACATTAACAATACGCTCTTTGTTTGAATTACCAGTCGTTGTATAATGATAAGCAGAGTATCAGTAGCAATGATGGAAGTTGGAAGCTATTGATCCTTTTGAGATTCTTTATTCCACCACTGGTATAATTATGAAAATAAAAGTAGTAAAGATTACAATTACGGATAGTGGCGAAGCGTAAAGAATAACAGTCGCTACCATTCTTGAGGTTCCTACAATGACCTTCTTATGCCTGTGATCATGTACAACAAAAAATGAAGCTATTGCAATAGTCCCAAACACCACCAACGCGCCAACAACCATCCCGACCATTTTCCTCTACAAACAATATACAATACATAGAGAGAAATAGAGAGGAGGTAAGTGTAGTCCCTCCAAATTGCAACTGTAATATGCTGACTCTTGAATTAATATTTACACCAGAGGAAATATGATGAGATTCCAATACGTTGGGTTTAGGTGGAGCGAATGTGAGATAGAATCAAATGAAGCAGCACTCGATAAGGAGGCCAATACCATTGACAACCATAACCACAATGTTATCCCACCCGTTGCTGATCAGAGGAGACCCATATAACGTGTAGAGGTGACAATTGAAAAGTGCTATTGTATATGGTAAGCCCGAAAAGCTCTCTGTACTTCTCTTTTCAATCACTCTCTTGAATGTAGTAATGTTCACCAATATCACAAAATATGAAATTAATGTTATACACAATATGCTGCCTTACTCACATTGGAATAAAAATGATTATACTCACATTGGTGCACTATACATGAGCAAAGCAAAGACACTTCCTGTAATGTCATGTCGAGTCAGAAAAATCATATGACATGATTAACATTTTAGTTCATATACAGCTAACATTACTATCTAAAATGTAAAACATAGGTCTGGTTTGATCAGAAACAAAAATTCGTATCTATAATTATAGAGGACTCAGATAAATCTTAATACTTAAGGTAGTGTTGAGAGACCTAAAACTCCAACTACCAAGCGTACGAAGTTGTTCATCATTTCTTTCTTCTGAAACGCTGAGTTCTCTACTTGTACCACCAGACAAAGAAGAGGAAACCAATGCCTGTCAACGAGGAGGTGAAATAATTCTCTTGCTTATAGTATTTTCATTATGAGCATACAACTACAAGAGGGTGGGTGTTACTTATACCCATTTCCTCACTTGCAATTTTACTATGCTTTCTCTCTGTTTCTGCACATATATTCTCTCCCATGTAATATACCTCAATTTTGTCATAAAAAAAAATTGTTAGGGACATTGATTCTTTCCTTACGAGCAACAAATTCAAAAGGCGTAAAAACAACTACAAGTACTAATGTCATCTCTAATCAACTCTCATAGACTTAAGTTTTCCTTCCTCCTTTATATTCCTGTAACCTAATAGACATAAGTAGATCGAGGGATGGCCTCGCCACCTTGAAAAATTTAACACCAATAGGAAGTATTAATAACATTCCAAAACATCGTTACCTATTTTCAAATTACATGATAGAATTATATATATATATATATATATAGGTGCATCCAAACTTATAAGTACACGTATCTTCAAATTACTAAATCCCTTTATGTAATTAAAGTCTTCCAATTATTGCATTCCTTCATATATGTCCTTGCATATATTTCTTGTCCTTTCTAACGTTGAAGGAGTGGGTTGTATATCGTTGGAGTCTAAGGTTAGTACCCCTCCGTGTGAGTTGTATGATTAAATCCAACCGAACGATTACCCTCACTGAACGATACCCTAACTGAAACAAGAACTTGCCTAGTTACAAATAAAAAGTTTCGAGCCATCGTCCTCCTGTGCATTAACTCAGCGTGAGAAATGGGAAAGTGGTTGTCAGGGTCACATTGAATCCTTCGTCAGTCGCTTTAATGGATGTCTGCACAGAGTCCTTGGCGAGGCATGTTGCCTGGCCTTCATGTCCACTGTTGGTTAGGCCACATCCCAAACATCACATGGAAAGGTACGAGCTCCTTAACTGTCTTCTCATTGTGCTTCTAAAAGAGTCTAATGAGGTTTTGTTCCCTCCATTTGGCATCATTACTCTCCGTAACCTTCTCCGAGGATGAATGTCGAGGATCTAGTTGATGTATGAGTTGTGGAGAGATTCTTCATGGCGAAACACAGAATGAATGCTGAAACGCTCACTCGTCGTCTTATCCAAACTACGTAAGCATATTTCTCCATTAATGGTTCTAAAACCTTTTTGAACATTGTACTTCGCCTTCTTGTCCTCACTTCAATGATCTTGTATAGAAATTTTATCAGGGATACAGTATTTTCGTTTACTCATAAGGTTTCCTTTTCTTGTCCCTGTATTGTGCTGGTGTTGAACCTCTTGAAGACTACGCAGAAGTTTTAGTCCACAACTTGCTTTAGTAGGGTAAAATTCACCCATTGTATTTCATGTTAGACACCACAGTTGGCTCAATCCTAATCATAACCCTCTGTGTGCACATTTTTGTGGAGAGTCATTTGGGTTAGATCAACAGTTCTGATGTGGTAAAGATCAGGACGGAGATGATTCGGTCTCAAGCATAAGTCTCTGTGTATGTGATATTTTTTTCAAGTGAAAACAAAATACTCTCGTTAGGATTTAATCACCTTTGTTGCCTCTGTCGGGTACTATCGCGATGAATTTTTTTTGGAGGTCTACCAATTTGTGTATTCTTCCAAACCCTAGTTGAATCTTATGACTGAAATTCTTTTTTGAAAGATTTATCTATTTTTGGTAGTCAATTTCTGATGATGGGACCCTGTTGTTGTGAGGGTACCCATCAGGAAGTTCTTAGACTACCCTCCCTTTGGCCTGGAACATCGGCTCAATTGAAACGCGACAGGTAAAGACACCAGGATCCCAAATACCAAGTTAAGTGTAATTATGCATAAACCTTTCCTATCATTAATCATTATGTTGCAAATTACTAATATTGATTTGTATTTCTTTACAGGGACTTCAACCATGCGCAGTCCTGAATACAAGCCCCTGCCCTGTGCACAAAAATGTATTCGGTTTTCATTTCGCCACTCTCAAAGGAGACCCTAGGTTTCCGAAGGGTTGACACGATTCTCAAACCAGAATGCTCTCATCGTGGGTGAAATATATTCCCTCAAATGATAGGTTATTTTCTTTAACTCTGTACCTCTAAATTTAAAGGAAGGGTATGAGGATCAAACCTTATTACTATGTAAAGTAAATGATTGGTATATATAGAACATGGTTGTGGACTTATTCAAGTTGTATAGTGGGTTTTTATATGGAAATATACACAATCCCTTCATTCAAACAATAGATCTGTAATACAAAATTTTCTAGGATGAATAGCAATACATATCTGTGAATAGTGATTTTCTCTTAGCTCCTTCCAGTTTTTACTCTTGATCCTTATTAATGTATCGTTTTATTTCCAGCTTCTGTATGTGATTTGTTAGCCCATTCTTTTATTATTTTCCTTCCCAAGTCATCATTTGTGACTAGGCATATTAATTGCTCTCCATCCTTTCATTTCCATGAAATTGAACTATGACTATTTAGGCTGTTCTTTTTCATTATTTTATTTTCCAGAAAATGCATTTATGATTAATTAGACTATTTGTCTTCCATTATGTTTCACACCTGTTGAATATACATATATCATGCATTTAAAATGAGTCATGCAATTTATATGGTTATCTATACAAATATATATATATATATATATATATATATATATATATATATATATATCCACACACAGTTATTTCTTATTGTATAATCATTCCAACAGTAATTTAATTTGATAGAACAAATCACCCAGAATTAAGAGATAATCCACAGGGTGATGTCTATACGCATAGGTATGTAAAAGTTTTAAATCCCATAATTACTTCCAGAATAGCATTTGCACAATCCTATATTCAAAAAAAAAATAACCATATGTACATATGAGACACTGATCTGGTGGTGATCTCTAGCATAATATAATGAAATAGTATTCTATTTAACACAGCTATGTTTTCTAATAAATTACCAAACCTCGATTTCCATCCAGTTTAACAATTTAAACTCTAGGGGTTTACCGTACATTTCATTCCTTCGAAATTATATAAAACAGAGTACTCCATTCATTCTTAAACAGATGCAATTTGATCAGTCAATAATTCATCATGACATGCAAATAGAGAAGGAGAAAGTAGACATATTTGAAACAATTCGTGAGAAGACAAAGGGAACAACCACGTTCCTCCCAACCGTAGAACAGGGCAACCAAAATCACTTGTCTTGTTCACCCCCTAGCCTGACCATGAATCCATGAAGGATAACTTGGAACTCCTCCTCAACAATGTCATTCAACTTCAGAAATCTTCTCCTTGCCTCACACTCAGCCAGTAGTGTTCATAACAACAAGCAATCAGTAATACCTTTCCCAACATATTCCTCCTTGCCTCACACTTCAGAAAACGGTGTTCATAACAACAAGAGGTAATTCCTTTCCCCGCATACTTGGCAATGTCCTGCCTCCTCACATATGCTATTTAAAACCATATTTTTTCCTAGGTCTTTTTCCCTTCTTGGGAATTTTCGTAGCTTTCTAAATCCCTGATTTTTAGGGGCTTTCAATGGCCAAATTCTTGATTTTCCATTTGTAACAATCATCCCTAAGGTAGTTCCAATATGTTCCCCACTCATGGAGTCATGATCAACTGATTTTAACATGGTTGTTCCATTTGTCCTCCCGCAATAAATATAAAATATTCTGTTTTCATACAAGTGTCCTAGTCAAATAGTTAGTTGGGTCAAATCAGATCTCTACCCAAGAGTCATAATAATTAATTACAATTTACCAAATTCGAAATTCAGAATTGCCAAAAATGACAAAATTTTCCCAAATTCAAATTTACCAAAAACGAAATAATTTTCCTAATAATTTTTCGAATTCAAAAATAATTTATTTTTGAGGATGTCACATCCCACTTGGTGAACGCCAGTGAGAAACAACGTGATGTAGCATGGAAAATAGTAAAAGATGAATTATTGTAACTGAGCACATTAAAGAAACAGAAAAGTACCAGTGATTCTAGTGGTTTGGGTTGATCCTACTTCTGCAAAAGGTTTCATCCCTATCTTGCTTTCCTGACAACCATTAAAACAAAATGTTTAATATTATATTCCTATCCCATGGGAAAACTCAGTTATTTATTTATTATTTAGAAACTGTCACCGACTTGCTTTTGTTTTTGACCGCCACAAGTCATTTTTGCTTCTCCATACATGCCAACGAATTTCTCCCGACTGTCTCAGTCGAGTATCTTGGACCTTGCATTCATTTTAGTCTTGAAAATTGTGCCACAGTGCTTTTGTTTCAATTATTTGATTTTTATTAAAGGTATCACTTAGTATTTTATTTCAACGCTTTTTATTATTTATGGTCCATAAACATATCTATGCAGCCTTTCATTATGAGGTGACATTTTTGGTTGTGCATGTTTGAGTTGAATCTTTCCTATATTTACAGCATGGGTATCTTGGATTGATTTTCACTGGTGTCATGGATTCATTTTAGTATTAAGAAATTGAGTAAGCTAATCCCAACAAACATACTTTATTTTCATGAAAAAATAAAAAATTTGTTTGAATCTGATTAGATTTTTATGGGTAGTTTGAGTGTCTTATTGATCAAAGTTCTGTATATTTCAGAATATTACTTCAGGAGTTTTGTCTCATTTAAATCAACTTAGATGCTAAGAATATGGATGAAAATTCTGGATTGATAGAAAATTTAAAATAATATCGCTAAAAAATCTACCAAATATATAATTCAGCTAGTTAACCCACTCCTTAAAAAATGTCCAAAACACTCGACATTTTTTATTCTTACGGTTAAATGGTGCATTTTTATACTCGGTTCATTTTACTATTGATATTAATAGCTGGGCGGAGGGGAGTCCCTTGTCATACAAACAAGGGGGTCTCATACACCAATTTGGTGTGTTGGCTTGGATGTGACCTTAAAAATAGATTATTATTATTATTAATATATGCAAGAATGCTTTTATTTCATACGGTTTAAATGCACCTCTCACATTCTAAAGTATTACTTCACACTTTATTCCAACCCAACTTTTTTATTTTCATCATTTTATTATATGGTGGCAACTAATTATTTTTTATAAAAGTATTAGTTACATTCCACCCCTATATATATATATATATATATATATATATCTCAAAAGTTCAACAAAGTCCGTACGAGATCAAGTTTTATCCAAGGTCTAAGTGTCCAACATAAATCAAACAAGTTTCTTTTTATTTATTTTAAATGAGAAAGGTGATAAAGAGTTAGAGTAGAAATAAAACACCTCTATTAATTTATAATTTTATTTATTTTTAATGAGTAAAGTGATAAATAGCTATAGCGGAAATAAAATACTTATATTAATTTATAATTTAGAGATATATTATAAAATAAATAAAAAAGAGAGAATCTATATGTTTAGAATCTTAACTATATTTATATGCCTATGTATTTTAAATTTTATTATAGATCAATATATGCACAATATTAAAAGTATTATAAAAAATGGAAAAATGAATGGAGAATTGTTGGACTTATGGATGTGTAGTGTAGTCTGATTACTTAAGCTTAGTGTTTAGAATTTATAGAACACTTTCTCAATAATGTGGCATTAATGTTATGGCAGTCCCACTTTGAACTTGAGGCACACTTGGAATCATTTTTCCAATCCATTAGAAGGCATTTTTACTATTCTAGCTATCTCTAGGATTTATTCTATTGATGGTTTCAACTACAACAAGCTTTAAGTCAATCTTCTTTGCACTAGGTCATCACTACCACTAAAATGTGCTCATTTTTAAATTCAACAATGCATTATTATCTATTTTACATTAAAAAGTTGTCGTATTTAAGAGTTGTACATTGGAAAAAGCATTTTCCCTTAGGTTAGTAGTAGAATGAAAGATGATGGATTGGTCCCTATTATCTTCTCCTACTAAAGTACCTATTATTCAATTGGTTTTGGTTGATCCTACCTTCGAAAATTCATTTCATACCTACATTGTTTTCCTGATAACCGTTAAAACACCATGTTTAATATTGTATTCCTATCCCACGGGAAAACTCATTTATTTCTTATTCAAAGTTGTCATCGGCTTGCTTTTTTTTTTATTGTTGCCATAGGTCTGCTTTGTTGCCATATATGGCAACAAATTTCTCCTAACCATCTCTCTCTCTCTCGATTATCTCTCTATTTGCATTATAAGTATCTTCAAATAAATTTCATATGTATCTTAGGAATCATTTCGGTGTTGAAAATTGTGTCAAGGTGCTTAATATTTTATTTCAACGCTTTTAATATATATGGTGCATAAACATCTCTAAAAAAATATGAGGTGGCATTTTTGGTGCTCTATACTTCGACTTGAATCTTTCCTGATCATTGGTATCTTGGACTAATTTTCATTGGGATCCTAGATTCATTTTAGAATTAAGAAATGTCCAAGTTAATTTTGTTTCGTATGATTTAAATTCAAGTCTAGCTTCTAAAGTATGACTTTATTATACAATGGAAACTAATTTTTTTATAAGTTTTACATGACACTTTTTTCTATCCTTTTTTTAAATCTATATATTTTATGGCCAAGGCATATCTTTATGATAGGTTTTCGGAAATATACTGGTTGACAGGTGGCTTCTACCTGTACAGTTCTTTGAAACTGCCTCTATTATCACTTATGACATTGCAAATGTCCTAGATGGAACTTGGGGGGTCTATGTCATGGTCTACGTCAAGATCTAGGTCATCATCTAAATCTATCTATAGCACTATGTCGTGGTCTAGGTCATGGTCTTAGTCAAGCTCTAGGTCATTGTCTAAATCTAGATCTAGCTCTATGTCATGGTTCAAGTCATGGTCTAGGTCTATGTAATGGTCATCATATAGGTCTAGGTCTAGGTCATGCCCCAGTTCTTGCCATGTCTAGGTCTTCCCATGTCTAGGTTTAGGTCTAGGTATTGACATGTCTAGGTCAATGCCATTTATTTCCTTGAGATGTAGGGAGGGGGGTGACAGAGAGAGGAATAAAGAGAGTGTAAGAGGGGGAGAGGGGAAGAAAAACATAGTGAGGTACATGGAGAAAAAGAGCGGGGTAGAGAGTGAGAGAGTGAGAGGAAGGGGGGTTATATAGATAAAAATAGAGCAAGTTGGGGAGAGTGGGGGAGAGAGAGGGAGGAAAATACATGGATCGGGAGAGCGAGGGTTATATACAAGAGGTAAAGAGAGAAGTGGGTAGATATGAATTGTTTGAGAGTGTGATAGGGTGAGAAAGGAAGACCAAGGGGGGTGGTTAGAGAGAGAGGTGGGAGAGAGAGTGAGAGTGAGTCTAACAACAAGGAGAGAGAGAAAGAGGTGGTAGATGTAGGAGAGAAAGAGGGTAGAGATAGTGGGAGGGAGGGACAAAGGGGAAGGGGAAGGGGGAGAGAGATAGAGAGAGGGGGGGGGGAGTGAAAGTGATACTAATAACAAGGAGAGAAGGAAAGAGGTGGTATATGTAGGAGAGAAAGAGGGAAGATATAGTGGGAGGGAGGGGGGGGAGATAGAGGGAGGAGGGGGGTAGAGAGAGAATGTGTGAGTGTGAGAGGGGGGGAAGAGGATGAAATAGAGGAGGGTTAGACAAGGAGTGTTTGAGTATGTGAGAGGGAGGGAGAGGAAGACAACGAGAGGGGGTAGAGAGAGAGTAAGAGGAAGGGGGGAGAGATGGTGGGGAGGGGTAKATGTATGAGAGAGAAAGAGTGGAGAGATAGTGGGAGAGAGGACGRAGRGAGAGAGGGAGGGTTGAGGGGGTAGAGAGAGAGTGAGACTGAGTGTGAGAGGAATGGGGGAGATAGAGGAAATGGGGGGTAGAGAGATATAAAGAGAGAAATGTGGGGAGAGTAGAGGAGAGAGAGGGAAGGGGATATAGTGAGACTGAGAATAACAACAACGAGAGAGAGAAAGAGGTGGTAGATGTAGGAGTGAAAGAGAGGAGAAATAATGGGAGGGAAGGGGAGAGATCGAGGGAGGAGAGGGATAAAGAGAGAATGTGTCAGTGTGAGAGGGGGGAAGAGTAAGAAAGAGATGGGGCCTAAACAAGGAGTGTTTGAGTGTGTGAGAGGAAGGGAGAGGGAGACAAATAGAGCAGGTAGAGAGAGAGTGAGAGGAAGGGGGGGAGAGATAGTTGGGAGGGGTAGATGTATGAGAGAGAGAGGAGAGATAGTGGGAGGGAGGGGGAGAGAGAGAGCGAGGGAGGAGGGGGTGCAGAGAGAGTGAGATTAACTATGATAGGAAAGGGGGAGATAGAGGGAGGGCGGGTAGAGAGATATAAATAGAGAAATGTGGGGAGAGTAGAGGAGAGAGAGGGAAGGGGATATAGTTAGACTGAGAATAACAACAACGAGAGAGAGAAAGAGGTGGTATATGTAGGAGAGAAATATAGGAGATATAGTGGGAGGGAGGGGGAGAGATAGAGGGATGATCCAAATGGATATTGGTGGCCACCCACCTATTCCACTTGGACCCCCACCATTGCTTCTTTCAGTTTTTTAGTTTCCACACAGTTTACTACTTTTAGTAGTTTTTTGAGTCCTTAACTTTCAGAGCCGTTTTGAGGCCTTAAACGACATTTTTTGGGAAAACGGGGAGCAACATGCTTCATTGATCAATCTTTCTCACCCAAAAGTTGTATTCCTCGGATATATCTTTCTAATGAGGTATGGAGTGCGTCAAATGAAGATCGTATGCCAAAGTTACGTCCTCGGGAAGTTGATGTACCAAGTTACCCAAACATGGCCCATAGTCTTGGCGTTTCATCTCCTAGGGTTAGGTATTTGGATGTTTAGGGTTTTCCATCATTTCTCAATAATAATAGGTCTTCAATCCTCATTTTAAAATGGTTCCAAGGCCAGTAGCTGCCACATCTCTTCTCAGAGATAAGCTACCAACGCCCTAGCTAGTTTATTTCCATTCTGTCTGTAAGCATATTTTAGTCATTTGTTATTAATGAAATGGAGTCTTATTTCCGATGTATCTCTACCTTTATGTGTACTTTCATATTTCATTGTGTTCCTATATAAATCCGGATCAGTGGTATCAGGGTTGTCGGGGTATAAGGAGTTGGGGCTCAATCTGGTTGAACCTTTGCAAGATTAGCCTCGCAAACCCCGATGATTGTCCATGGGGGAAGAAAAGAAAGATGAGGGAGCAGGAGATCCTATCAAAAATTTTCTCGAGGAGGCCCTCGAGAAGCAAAGGAATGAGATGATGGACAAATTTTCCCAGATTTTTCAATAGATTCCCACTGGCGGTGCATCGACATCCAACAACCACTCTGGAGGCACCACTCCTTTTAAGGTACAATTAAACTTTTACATTCCCATATTTGAGGGGAAAATAGATGAAGATATCGTAGATAGATGGTTGAATCTATTAGAAGGATATTTCTCATTTCATGAATTTTCTGACCGAGAAAATATTATTTTTGCACTCCTCAAAGTCGCCCCCCATGTCAAGGACTGGTGGAAAACCTACTCGAAGCAACAGGGCGAGGGAGAACCCTCTCTGTTCTTGGCCATACCCACTTGGAATTCTTTCCAATATGCCATCAAGGAAAAATATTATCCCATGGGGAGCTATGAGGACAAATACATACAATGGAATACACTGCGGTAGCAAAGGGACCAATATGTGCATGAGACGATGAATCTATTTCATACCCTACGCAAAAAGTTGGGTATCAAAGATTCAGAGAAACATTTGGTGTTAAAGTACCGCAATTTTCTACACAGATACATTCAAGAGGATATGGAGTTCCTTGAAATCTCCTCGCCTGGTGTGGCATACCGATATACTGCCAAGATTGTGCAGAAGTTCAAATAGAAGAAGCGAGACTGTGGGTCTGCAAATCAGAAGCAAGGGAAAGGTACCCCCAAACTGCAGAACAAAGGACCAAGCCAAGGTGGGGCATCCCAGGACAACCCGCCAAAGCCACAAACAAATAACAACACCATGAAGCCAAAAAAGGACACGGGGAAGTGGTGTGAGTTCCATAAGATCTCCACTAACAACACAAGTGAGTGTCGGGCCAAGCAGTCACTGGTATCCAAGTTGAAGGCTTCTAAATCGGATGCATGCTCTGACTCTAAATAAAAACCTGACAAGGAGAATGATAGGGGGAAACAGATTATCGATGCAGAGACCAACACCATCGTTTCCACCATGAATATCCAGAAGGAGGAACCACAAGATCCAGAGGAGGCGGAGCGTCTCTTCCATTCCAAGATGTGGGTAAAGGGTTCCTTGTTGCAGTTCATTGTCGACAACAGGGAGCCAGAAGAACCTCATCTTGGTAGAGGTCTTGAAGCAGCTGAGCTTGTTGACCATATCACACCCACAACCATACACCATCGGGTGGTTTCACCAAAGACAAGACCTTCGCGTCAGTCAACAATGTCGCCTTCCCTACAACATCAATCCCTTCACGGATGAGGTATTATGTGACATTGATCCTCTTGATGTTTTTGATGTATTATTAGTCCAACCATACTTGTGGAAGCGATAGGTTGTGTATGAGTCCAGGCCTCGTGTTGTTATTATCACTTTGGGAAATAAGTTGTACAGGATACCGGAGATAGCACCGCCTACCACCATCTCTTTCGTTACTGCAAAAAAATGCAATAAGCTCATTTCCAAAACCAAGAAATTTGTTTTCCTGATGATCCACCCTCAGAGAAAGAGGAATGTTGTGGCCATGACCTCTAGAGAGGGCCCCACTGTACGAAAACAACAGATGGATAAGGTCATGGAGGAGTACGAGGACAACTTCACCTCCCCTGCAGGGGTGCCTCTACACTGCCAGGTCAAGCATCCCATCGATCTGACCCCAGGTGCGTCGCTTCCCAATGGACCCATCTATCGACGCTTTGTTTTGGAGAATGATGAAATCAAGAGGCAGATTCAAGAGTTGTTGCAAAAAGTTCACATCCAGTCGATTTCATCACCCTGTGGGAGCCCGATCGTGTTGGTGCTGAAGAAGGATGGGACTTGGAGAATCTGCATTGACTATTGGGCACTGAACAAGACCACTGTCCGGAATAGGTACCCGATCCCATGGATTGATGAACTTCTAAAACACCTCAAGGGGGAGAAATATTTCAGCAAGATTGACTTGAAGTTTGGGTATCACCAGGTACCAATCAAACCCTTTGATGTGTGGAAGACTGCATTCAAATCCAAGGAGGGCCTTTTTGAATGGTTGGTCATGCCTTTCGGGTTGACGAATGCCCCTGCAACCTTCATGAGGATAATGGATGACATCCTGCAGCCATTTACCAACTCATTTGTAGTGGTGTACTTGGATGACATTCTGATCTTCAGCCAGACTTGGGAAGAGCACCTCCATCACATCCGACCGGTCCTCCAAACACTGCGGCAACACAAGTTGTGTGCCAATTTGGAGAAATGCACTTTTGTCATGACCCAGGTTCAGTATATGGGATACATTATTGATGAGCGGGGGGTGCATGTGGATCCCTCAAAGATCCAAGTCATTTGGGATTGGCCAGCCCCAACCACCCTAACAGAGCTCCAAAATTTTTTAGGTATTGCCAATTTCTACCATAGGTTTGTGTTGGGATTCTCTCATATCACTTGGCCCTTGAGTCAAGTCACCAAGGAAGGAGCTAAAGAAAAATTGTTTTGGTCTGAATCTCAACAGAAGGTGTTTAGGGAGTTGAAGCATTGCCTCTGCTCTGCACCAGTGCTCACATTACCAGACTTGAAACAACCATTTGAGATCGAGACAAATGCCTCTGACTATGCTATTGGGGCAGTCCTTACTCAACATGGGCATCCAGTGGCATATCACAGTGAGACACTTTCTGACACAGTCCATAAGTATCCCACTTATGACAAATAAATGTATTCTATTGTGCAGGCTTGTCGGCAATGGAAGCATTACATTTTGGGAAAGGAAACGATCATCCACATAGACCACCGACCCCTACAATTCATGCAGACACAAGGGAAGTTGCAGAACGATCACCATCGGAAGTGGTCCACATACTTGCAACAGTTTCATTTGAACATTAAGTACAAAAAAGGCATCACCAATAATGTTTTAGATTGCCTCAGTCGACCACCCATCATGGCGCTAACCATTGTGCTCAGCTCTTGTGAGCATGAGACTTCCAATTGGCCACTTCTCTACACAAGTGATCTAGAATTCGGCCACACATACAATACACTCTTGGAGGGTAAGAAAGTTTCCAATTTTCACTTCCAAGATGCCCTACTTTATCACCTGGGACACCATTGTGTTCCTGCAAGCGAGCGTGCCAAGATTATTTGGGAGGCACACTATAGTCGGGTTGCTGGGAATTTCGGGGTCAAGAAAACTGTGGCAGTACTACAAAATTATTTCTATTGGCCGAACCTTCGACAAGATGTTGGGAAGTACATCAAGTCCTGCACTGCTTGCACCATTGCCAAACCGACCATCAAGAAGCAAGGCCTTTGTACTCCACTTCCTTCTCCCAGTCGACCTTGGGAATCCATCTCTATGGATTACATGTCGAGCCTTCCTTCTACTAAGCATGGAAATGATTATGATTTTGTGGTCATCGACCGATTCTCGAAGATGTCCATTATGATGGCCTGCAAGAAGAATATCATAGCAGAAGCCACTGCTAAACTCTTATTTGAATGAGTGTGGGTACACTTTGGGATCCCAAAGTCTATCATCTCAGATTAGGACAGTAGGTTCCTTAGTACATTTTGGTCTAGCCTCTGGTCGATGCTGGACACCAAGCTCAGCAAGTCCATAGATTTCCATCCGCAAACTGGTGGCCAGACAGAGGTCGTCAACCGGATGATCATACACATTCTGCGCATGTACAATTCAAAGCATCCATGCACATGGGATGATATCCTCCCCTATGTACAACACATCTACAACCGGGCTCTCCATAGCTCAACTAACCACAACCCCTTTCAAGTGGGCTTGGGATTCCAACCACTATGTCCCATTGACATAGCCATGCCGTTTGTGGCTACTCAAGAAGATTCAACTCATGTCTAGCCTGAGGCTGACAAGGCAAATAGCTTCATTGAGCACATTCAACACATCTGCCAATAGGTTCATGACATCTTGGATAGAGCCAATGCTAAGTAAAAGTAGCGACATGATCAACATTGAGTGCCACACAACTTCTAGGTGGGCGACAAAGTGTGGCTGCATTTGCAAAAGGAGTGCCTCGCTGGGCCCCACTGCAAGCTTCGTCCGCACTGATATGGGTCGTACACCCTCACCAAGGTTGTAGGGGAAAATGCCTTTGAGCTCATCATTCCACCATTCCTTGGTCTGAACCCAGTGTTCAGTGTGGATCACCTTTGGCCCTACATTCCACCTCTACTAGACACATCGAACATGGCAGAACAACTCACACCAACAAAGTTAAATCCAGACTGTATGGAACAAGCCAGAACTGATCAGATCATGGATACACATATCAAGCACACACAAAAACAAAGGATACCGCTATATCAAGTTGTCAAAGCAGGCCAACTCCTTCACCAAGGCAAGTGGCTCACCAGGGGCCAAGTTTAGCAGAAGTTTCCTCATCTCATGGAGGAACTCAATGCAATGGGGACCATTTCTTCCTAGGGCGGGAGGAATGATCCAAGTGGATATTGGTGGCCACCCACCTATTCCACTTGGACCACCACCATTGCTTCTTATAGTTTTTTAGTTTCTGCACGGTTTACTATTTTTAGTAGTTTTTTGGGTCCTGAACTTCCGGAGCCGTTTTGAGGCCTTAGACGATGTTTTTTTGGGAAAATGGAGAGCAACATGGATCATAGATCAATGTTGCTCACCCAAAAGTTGTATTCCTTGGATGGATCTTTCTAACAAGGTATGGAATGCATCAAACAAAGATTGTATGCCAAAGTTATGTCCTCGGAAAGTTGATGTACCAACTTACCCAAACGAGGCCCATAGTCTTGGCGTTTCATCTCCTAGGGTTAGGTCTTTGGATGTTTAGGGTTTTCCATTGTTTCTCAATAATAATAGGCCTTCGAGCCTCATTGTAACATAGTTCAGAGGCTAGTAGCTGCCACATCTTTTCTCAAAGATAAGCTACCAGTGCCATAGCTAGTTTATTTCCATTCTGTGTGTAAGCATATTTCAGTCATTTTTTATTAATGAAATGAAGTCTTATTTCCACTGCATGTCTGCATTTATGTGTATTTTTCTATTTCATTGTGTTCCAACATAAATCTAGATCAAGTGAGGAGGGGGGTAGAGATAAAATGCGTGAGTGTGAGAGGAGGGGAAGAGAAAGAAAGAAAGGGGGTTTGGAAAAGTAGTGTTTAAGTGTGTGAGAGGGAGAGAAAGGGAGAAAATGACAACATATAGAGAGAGAGATTGAGAGGAAGGGGGAGAGAGATAGTAGGGAGGGGTAGATGTATGAGAGAGAGAGAAGATAGATAGTGGGAGGGAGGGGGAGAAAGAGAGTGATGCAAACCCCCACCACTCTCAAGAGCTCGTGTGACCTCCCATTCTAGGATCATTACAAAATGGAGCCAAATTAGCTCTTAGGTCCTCTCTGAACCCTGAAAACTATATCCCACATGCCTTTCTTCTTTTCCCTTCTCGAGAATTTTCACTTGCGAGGGCCTTATCACGTCAATAAAGAAATCCACGTGAACTCGGGCCAAAACCGTAGGCTAATCTCTTTAACCCATAGGAACTCCAACATTTCGGAGCTCAGGGCTTTGGGAGTTCTAACAAAAACACACTAGGATTCTCCCGAATGCAAAATACATGAAGAATCGAAAAACAATGGGGATCAATGACTCACACTACGTGTCGAGATCTACAGGTCACAGATATTTTGGGACTCCGGGATTTGAAAATTTTCCCCACTCTAGCATGCAATTCCTCTGAATACTCGAACTCCGAACACTTGAATCAGATGACTGATGCTCGCCTCAGATATATGACCTTTGTTTACTCCAGGCTTCGGGATTCAGAGATTTCCACACCTTGAACGACACTTCCTTCCAGAGTTTCAATATCTGAACATGTGAAGGACTTTGATCAACGATCCACACGTCCACACAGACTAACGGTCAAGATAGACTCCAACCTTTGGGGACTTTTGAGACAAAAAAAATTATTCTTCAAAACTTTCGGAGTGTCGAATTTTGAACCATTCTTGATCTATCGACACGTGTACTCACGACTGACAGCCAAGATCTACACCAATCTTCGGAGCTTTGGGATTCTATGCACTATTGCAACTTCACCTCGAATTCTCCGGATAGTCAAAATTTCGGACACCCGTTTATCTGTGGAAATGTGTCCCCGTCTACCTATGGTCTAGATTGACTTCTGGCTCCTCGACTTCGGGAAATTTGTCTCCTCCACAATAAACACCCTAAAAATTATGAATTCGTGAAGTTTGAAGGACTTAAAGGGCTTACACCTACACACCTTCTGCAGATCCAATGCTCGTGAAAACCTCTGACTCCTCTCGAACGGATCTCATCTACTCATCCTCCAAACAAAAGGGATTCTTCCTTTCAAGAACTAAATCTTGCTATCCTTCCTGAGATTTTCCAACTTTAAAGGACTTAGGCCTTGGCGCACCCTTACGCTACTTCTTGATGCAGGAGAGTCTCTCCACGTCAACAACATGATATCTAGCTAGCACATTTAGTGTGCATTAATGTAGAAAGGGAGACATGCAACCCTCTCAATTTTAAAATTTGAAATGTAATAAATAGTTGTAACGATGATAAATGCCAGACCACACCTTTGTATAGGTAGTGGTTAGGGTTGACTTAAATGGTTACTTGTAGCAGATCCAGGTCATATTCATGCTTGGACATTCATTTATGGAGTGAAGTTGTAGAGGTATGGAGCTTCTCTTTGATAGTGATATCTCAAAGATGGTGATGAGGATAAGCTCATGGGAGCCCTCATTTCGTAGAAGGAATGTTAGGACTTAGAGTAGAGAGTTATAGGAGGAGGCGATATTGGTTAGAGAGGTCTGGGTAGAGAAGCTTTAGGAGGTCTTAGAGGTTCTAAGAGAACTTGATAGAACTGAGACTTGTTATAGTCCAGTCTTTGTAGGAATTGTATAGATAGACAAAGATTAATAGAAAAGCAGATTTTCCTGCATACTATGTGTTTGGTGTTTATATGTTTTTATGCATTTCATGTTTTAAATGCGTAACTGGTGAGGCATTTTAGAGGTTTCAATTTCTTCTCGTCTTTGAGTTTCTGAGTGCAAGGAGCGCAGATAGTCCACAAGGTGTGTTTTGATAGGGGTGAGGTGACCTCAGGAAAGCTCAAGAGGGATAGTTTTGAACCTTCATCAGCAGAAGTGTAAGGAGTGCATAGGAAGAACTCTGTCGTGAGTTCAGGGAAAACAAAACTACTGAAGGTTCTGTAAATATCTACCAGGAGGGAATCGATCATGTGCATAGAGTACATAGGAGGGACTCTATTTCAAGTTCAGGTAGGAGAAGTGTTGAGGAGAGACACTTATAGAGTTGTTGAACACTCTATAGGCTCTGCAAGGCGTTCATCGAGCAGAAGAATGCCAGGAGGGTCTAAATCATTTCTCTGGAAGAAATAATTCGAATTGAGTTATTTTAAACCTCAACAGCACCAAGAGCATGCCAGTGTGAACTTGTCTCAATTCCTTAAGTTCATGAGGAACAATGTCTTTTCTCATAGAGAAATATCATAAAGGAGCAGAAGCTAGAGAAAATTTTTTGAGGTTTCTGAGTTGACAAAGCTCAGGAGGGAAAGTGTTTCTATAATGAAAATGAGACGCAAAGGAACCAAGTTTGCAAGAGGAAGAGTTGAAGGTCAAAACCTTCGACACTTAGAAAATATCCTAAGTTAGAGATCAAGGGAAGCTCAAGAAGGAGGAGAAACAGTTGTTGTTAGATCAGCTGGGAAGACGAGATCTGGACCATTAGATCAGTGTTCAGATAAGAGGAGCGCACATAGGAGATGTTCAAATTTGAGCCGTCATATCTGGAGGCATGGATCAACATCCATTGATATTGAGGTATGGTACGCATGGTTTAAGTTTTCATCATTTCACATATCGGGAGATGAAAGAGGGGAGTCTTTTGGCTCTCATGCCAAGAATCACGAAAGGGAGGTTTGCGATTAGATCCTGACTGTCAATTAGGATGAGATCTAGACCATTGATCATTTGGAGTCTGGACTATCAGATCTCATGCAGAGGGATAACATTCACATGATCTTCAATATTAGCATGAGTCTTAGCGCTCAGGCCAAGGAGGTGTTTCAACATTTCATTACTGGGAAATACGGGGAAAGAGTCTCGACACTCATTTACCAATGTCACGAAAGGAGATTTCATGAAGGGATCTAGAACGTCGATCACAGAGGTTTATGAGCCGTCGGATATGGAGGATGTGTGGCAAAGATCCGAAGGCCATCAATGTTTTCATCATCAGGAGAACAAGGCTGAAGACTGGTGAAATATCGCAAAAGGAGAGTTCACGAAAACATCAAGGTCATTCATCAAGGAGGACACTTGGCGAGTAGTCAAGGTTTTGGGGAAACCCCCGAAAGGTTGTGGGACGTCTATCCAGTTGGATCATGGTCATTTGTTCAAGAGGAATCTGTACTGTTTATCTTTCAAGGAGGGATTTTGGTGTTTCGTGGACTGGGAAAACAAGAGGGAGAATATTTTGACTCTCATACAAGATCTCGCGAAGGGGTCAGTGTCATTGATCCAGGGGAAGATCTGGACCATTGAGAATCCAAGGAGGAACTTCAAGGTGTTGGAAAATAAAAGATTAGGGAACAGAGGCCTTCGACTTCGTAAGTAGCAAAGTCTCGAAACACCTTGGGACTTCTCCCTAGGTCATAGGAGAAAGGCCGCATGGTGAGAAGCGAAGGGAGGTGCTAGCCCATGGATCGACATTTTGGGATCCAGGGGTTCAATGGAGAATAATTCGTGAGACGTGGAGTCCCGACTCATGAAACCGTGAAACAATCATGGTCATTGAATTGAGGAGGAAGCAGAGGTATTGGATCTGGCCTATATAAGGCTTGAGATTCGGGGTTTCAGGGATTGGAGTGTTGGGTTTGCATTGCACCCACACCCATGAAATAATGAAATGAGAAATAACCTTTAGGGTGTAATCCATATTCATAGTGTGATGGTCACATGAATGAAGGGACACACGCCGAATATAAGGGAGGATCTAGCTATGGAGCTAGTACCAATTTCGGGGTTCGACATTTCATAGGATAGAGAGTCGGGGAGAGCTCGCATGCAGAAATCCTAAAATGCCAAAGGCGTGCAGCTTAAAGCCTTAGGTCACAGCCTAGGGTCATGAGAGAGAAAGGGGCTTATCATGAAAGGAGCCAGTGTTGTGTTGGGGTGTTGGTTTAGAAAGAAGAGGAGCGTCGAAAAGGTGATGCACACGCAGGGCTTCTCAAAGCCTGTGTCAAGGATAAAGGGACCTGTGGATTTGTTCAAGAGGTTATAACAGGAAACCAAAGAGCCATTTCATCTCCTGGAGGTAGAACAATACAGTGACCGGGAGTTCGTGGACCCTGCTGATGTAGGGGGTCTACATCATGTGGTATTAGAGCGAATATTTTCGCCTGTAGATTTCAGGTGAAAGAGAAAAAGAAGGGAAAGTCGATATTTGTTTGCAGACAACAGACAAAGGGAAAGACAGTGAAGGAATAATTCTAGTAACATCAAGTGGTATCAGAAGGAATGGTTTTCCTGTAGACTGCAGGTGAAAGAAGTAGGGTATTGATGCTCTGTGGTGATTGTTTGCAGGTGTGCAATAGTCAATAGACAACTAGGTGCTATAAGAGGAGATGGAGATGCTCTCAGGCATAGAGTGATCCATAAGTTTTTAAGGAGGGAAGAAAGAAAGTAAATATGCCTACTGAAGGCCATGAACGTGGTCGAAGAGGAGACCACCATTAGAAAAGAAAGGCAGAGATTGACAAAGAAATCACTGAGATAAGAGAGAGAATGGAACAATTGACATTGAAGATGCAGCAAGAGGCAAAAGTACATTGGAGGTACAAATGGCCTCTAAACAGGAAATCCAAATGGCCCGTTCAAAAGTTATTTTCCAGAGGGCAACAACAAGAGTTGAGGAAGTGGCTAAGGCCTGCTTAAAACCTCAGTGACATAGATCTAGTTTTCATCTGTGAGCCAGAAGTTGGATAAACCCTCAGTGATGAGGAAGAGAGATCAATTTCAGATCTCATGAATGACCAGGAGGGAAGAGATGATTTTTCCAATTGCCAGGTGGGAAATGAAATGAGATCATTGGCATATCTCATAGACTATCAGGAGGACAACAAAGGAAATTCATATTTCCAGGAGGGAAATGGTATGATATTAGCTGAGGATCTCATAAACTTCCAGGTGGGCAGAAGTGAACTTTCAAATTTCTAGGTGGGAAATGGATAGAGATCGATGGATGATCTCATAGACTGCAAGGAGGGAAATGAGATGGGACGAGTCGTTCTCATAGACTGCCAGGTGGGAAGCAGAAAATTCCCAAGATGCCAAGTGGGCAAGGGGGAAAATATGAGGCTATATGAAAGTCTCATGAACTCAGAGGAGAGTTCGGATCAGCAAGGAGTGTTGATAGGAGAGGATCAAAAGAGCATTCTGATGATTGGAGGAATACAGGTATTCTTACCATATAGCCCAGTTGAGGAAAGAGCTTGTGTTGCAGATGCAACAATAGCAGGAGGACAACCAACAAATATTGTCAAAGAAGGGGAAAAAAGGGATCATACATTGATGTTTTCCCTAACTTAAGGAAAAGAGAATTCAAAAGAACGGCTCAAAACTGTTAGTCAGGAAGATGAAATAGAGATGACTATAGTACTGGAGCCTACAGTAGAAGAGGAAGCAAACAACACGGATTTTGATGATCTGTATCAAGAATTGGAAGCCTTGGAGAGAAGGGTGATGGTGCAAAGCTTTCACATTCAACAGGCTAAGTTGGAGACAGGTAGAGGAGCATACCAGCCTGTGGAAAAGATGGAAGAAGATGGAAGTATGCCAACAAGAGAAATGGCAGCAACAAGACTATCACAGGAAGAAGCTGAGAAGTAGCTTAGTGATGAGACTACAAAGCTGGAATCTGCAATAGAGTGGTTGCTTAGTGCCAGAAAGGGAGATAAAAATAGTAGGGGAGATCAGACAGATCTACCCACTCATAAGGAGGAGGAAATGCAGCTGAGAAGACTACATGAGGAGAGCTAGCCACTGGAGCAGCTGGACGAGGTACTTGAGAAGATAAGAAGGCTAATGTTGAGGTCATCACAAGAAGGAGTCAGTGAGGAGAAGTTGAGCAGAGGAGAGCCTATCTATAGCAACAGGGAAGAAGAAAAAGCAGCAGCATAATTGGAGAGGAGCAAGAAGACAGCTCCAAGGAAAAATTTGGGATCCAAGTGGATTTCAATACTAGAGAAGGGGATCTCATGATTTTTCTAGCAGAGGAGTATGATGCAGGATCATCTCTACACATCAAAAATGCACTAGCCAGCCAACACATTCAACGTGCATTAATGGAGAAAGGGAGATGAGAAACGCTCTCAATTTTAAAATTTGAAATGTAATAAATGGTTGTAAGGATGATAAATTCCAGACCATGCTTTTGTACAGGTAGTGGTTAGGATTTCCTTAAATGGTTACCTGTAGCAGGTCCAGGTTGTAGTCAGGCCTTGACATTCATTTATGGAATGAAGTCGTAGAGGTATGGAGACACTCTGTGATAGTGATAGCTCAGAGACGGTGATGAGGATAAGCTCATGGGAGCCCTTGTTTCATAGAAGGAATGTTAGGACTCAGAGTAGAGAGTTAGAGGAGGAGGAGATATTGGTTAGAGGGGTCTAGGTAGAGGGGCCTTAGGAGGTCTTAGAAGTTCTGGGAGAACTTGATAGAAATGATACTTGTTATAGTCTATTCTTTGTAAGAATTCTATAGATACACAAAGATTAAATGAAAAGTAGATTTTCCTACATACTGTGTGTTTGGTGTTTATATGTTTTTATGCATTTCATGTTTTAAATGCGTAACTGGTGAAGCATTTTAGAGGTTTCAATTTATTCTCGTCTTTGACTTTCTGAGTGCAAGGAGTGCACATAGTCTGCAAGGTGTGCGTTGATACGGGTGAGGTAACCTCAGGAAAGATTAAGAGGGATAGTGTTGAACCTTCATCAGCAGAAGTTTAAGGAGTGCACAAGAAGAACTATGTCGCGAGTTCAGGGAAAATAGAACTACTGAAGGTTTTGTAAAGATCTACTAGGAGGGCATCGAGTGTGTGCATAGAGTAGACAGGAGGGAATCTATTTCGAGTCCAGGGAGGAGAAGTGTCGAGGAGAGACACTTACAGAGTTGCTGAACACTCTGTAAGCACTACAAGGTGTGCATCGAGCTGAAGAACACCAGGAGGGCATGAATCATTTATCTACAAGAAATACTTCGAATTGAGTTATTCAAAACCTCAATAGCACCAAGAGCGTGCGAGTGTGAAATTGTCTCAAGTCCTTAAGTTCAAGAGGAACAGTGTATTTACGCATGGAGAAATATCAGAAAGCAGCAGAAGGAAGAGAAAACCTTTCGATGTTTTTGAGTTGAAAAAGCTCAGGAGGGGAAGCGTTTCTATAATGCAAACGAGACCTGATGTAGGAGAATCTCAAGCGAGCCAGCGTGGAGACAATGAACAGCTAGAAAAAAGCTAGCGAAAATTTTGAAATATTTTGAAACATTAATGAAACCATCAAGTGGAGGCACACTTGTATAATGTAAATGGACCTTGAGCGATCCACTCTCATCCATAGTAGATAGAAGGAATTTATAGTAATTAATGAAAGTAGATAGAATTGAATGTTAGATTAGATAGTTTTAGAGCGCAAGAGGGAAACATGATATAGACACCCTCATTGTGTATTGTAACATAGAAGAGAACGGAGAGCATAGAGAATAGAGAAGAGAAGAGAGAGAGGTAGTGGGAATTCCATGTACATAAGTTTTGGATTAATACAAAGAAGGTTTTGATTCAGACTCATGGCATTCAAATATTCTCTGTGTATGCATCTTTCAATGCTTTGCTCATGAATGTTTTACTCTTTCTGTCATGCAATTGCTTTTATGCTATGTATGAATGATTTCTTGTTGAATGTATGAAACCTAAGAGAGAGAGAGAGAGTCAGGGAAATGAATTTCAATTGTTTCTCTATCTTAGCAAGAGTTCCTGCAAGGAGTGCAGTTGAATTGTCCACAAGGAGTGCATTGACAAAGGGTTCAGAGGTTTGTCTCTAAAAGCTCAGACTAGATAGCTTGTGTTCTCCTTTCCACAGAGGTGTAGTCAGGCACTTGAGCCATGAAAGGAGTGCGCAGGCCAAGTAAAGTCTTAGAGTTGTGAACCTGAGCAAAGTATTGAGAGACTCTTGCTGCAGGTGTGCGCAAAGTCTAAGGAAATTCAACACTTGAATGTGTTTGAAGGTCTGCCGCAAGGAGTGCGAGCAGAAGTTTTCTGAAAGAATCAAAGTTATGGGGAAGCTCAAAAAGATTTTAACCTTTGAAGGAGTTGAAGGAAGGCAAGAGGCCAAGTGTCTTGAAGAATTGAAGGAAGGCGTAGCGACGTCAGACCACAGGAGGATAGGTTCTCAGAGGAAAGGAAACGGACGGTCGAAATTCTCTGTGGAGAATTCACAAAGTCCCATGAGCCGTCAGACCTCACGGAGGAGTAGGGGAGTTACCACCAGTATTCCTAAAGGTTATAAGCTCAGTAGAAGTAGAGACGTAGATCCAAGCCACTTGAGCTGTTGGATTTACCCATGAAATTCTATTTTGGGTTTTTGCGAGTGGAAGTCCCAAAATCTTTGCAACGGGAATCGTGAAATCACAAAACGTGAAGTCCCAAAAGGCCAAAAAGATTTTGTGGGCCACAGAATTGGGAGGTGGATAGGTGGCGCACTATCGATACAGAAGTCAAATTTTGTTGACCATTTTGGGGTTTCGTGGGGTAAAGACCTGAATTATTTCCATTAGGATTCATAATATCACAAACTCTAAAGTCCCAACAGAGTAAAGGGGCATTGAAAGGTCAACCCTACGGACGCATCGACGTTTCAAAAAATCAGGTTTCGGGAATCACGGGAGCGAGTTGGTTGATATCGCGAGTGTAGAAATCGTGATAAAGAGAAATCCAAAAGAGAAAGAGGAAAGGGTCAGCATCGACTGCTTTCAGGTTTTGGGGATTGAGAAACAAGGCATTTGACCACCGGGTTCAAGGAAGTGTGAAGCCCGATCTCGGGAAGTACAAGGAGGAATCCTTGAGGTTAGTTGTGGATGCATATTTCTCGAAAGGGAAATAGAAGAGCCATTGTCGAAATCTCTTTGGTCCAGAGAAAGGGAAAAGATCATGTGTACGTAACCTTCCGACCCGCGGGTTGAGGAGGGTTGCATCAAGACCCTAAGGAACCAAGTTTGCAAGAGGAAGAGTTGAAGGTCAAAACCTTCGACACTTAGAAAATATCTTAAGTTAGAGAGTAAGGGAAGATCAAGAAGGAGGAGCAACAATTGTCGTTTGATGAGCTGGGAAGATGAGATCTGGACCATATATCAATGTTCATATAGGAGGAGCACACATAGGAGATGTTCAAATCTGAGCCATCAGATCTGGAGGCATGGATCAACATCCATTGATATTGAGGTAAGGTGTGTATGGTTTAAGTTTTTGGCATTTTGCATACCAGGAGACGAAAGAGGGGAGTCTTTCATCTCTCATGCCAAGAATCGCAAAAGGGAGGTTTGCAATTAGATCCTGACCGTCAATCACGATGAGATCTAGACCATTGATCGTCTGGAGTCTGGACCGTCAGATCTCGTGCAAAGGGCTGACATCTGCACGATCTGTGAGACCAACAGGAGTCTTAGCACTCGTGCCAAGGAGGTGTTTCGACATTTCATTACTTGGAAATCCGAGGGAGGAGTCTCGACACTCATTCCCCAAAGTCGTAAAAGGAGATTTCGTGAAGGGATCTAGATCGGTAGTCACAGAGGTTTATGAGCAGTCGGATCTGGGGGACGCATGGCAAAGATCCGGAGGCCATCGATGTTATCATCATCAGGAGAGAAAGGGTGAATACTGATGAAATCTTGAAAAATGAGAGTTAGTGAAAACATCAGGGTTGTTCATCAAGGAGGACACTTGGTGAGTAGTCAAGGTTTCAGGGAAACCCCCGAAAGGTTGTGTTTCGTCGATCTAGTTGGATCATGGTCGTTGGTTGAAGAAGAATCTGTACCTTTGATATTTCAAGGAGGTATTTCGGTGTTTCATGGACCAGGAAAATGAAAGGGAGAATATTTCCACTCTCATATGAGATCTTTCGAAGGGGTTAGCACCGTTGATCTAGGGAAAGATATGGACTGTTGAGCATCCAAGGAGGAACTTCTAGGTTTCGAAAACTGGAATATTAGGGAACAGAGGCCTTCGACTTTGAAAGTCACGAAGTCTTGAAACACCTTGGGACTTAGCCCTAGGTCACAGGAGAAAGGTCGCATGGTGAGAAGCGAAGGGCGGCGCTAGCCCATGGATCGACATTTCGGGGTCCGAGGGTTCAATGGAGAAGGAGTCATGAGACATGGAGTCTTGACTCATGAAACCATGAAACAATCATGATCATTGAAGTGGGGAGGGAGTAGGGCCATTCGATCTATCCTGTATAGGGATCAAGATTCGGGGTTTCAGGGATTGGAGTGTTGGGTTTACATTGTACCCACACCCATAAAATTGCAAAATGAGAAATAACCTTTGGGGTGTAGTCCATGTTCATAGCGTCCTGGTCACATGAACTACGGGTCACATGCCAAATATAGGGGAGGAGATAGCTATGGAACTAGGCCCCATTTCAGGGTTTAGCATTTCAGAGGACAGGGAGTCGGGGAGAGTTTGCACACATAAATCCTGAAACGCAAAAGGCATGCCTCCTAAAGCCTTGGGTCATGGCCCAGGGTCATGAGAGAGAAAGGGGTTGATCATGAAAGGAGACATCAATTTTTTGGAGTGTTGGTTCATAAAGAAGAGGAGCATCGAAAAGGTGACGCACACGCAGGGCTTCTCAAAGCGTGCGTCAGGGACAAAGGGACCTATGGATTTGTTCAATATGTTCCAACAGGGAACCAGAGAGCCATTTTGGATCATGGAGGTAGAACGATCCAGTGACTCGGAGTTCATGGACCCTGCTGAGGTAGGGGGTCTGCATCACTTTTCATGATCTTGAGACTTATAAAATCTCCCACACACTCTTTGCGCATCTCACCTTGAGATTCTTTCAACACTTCTCTAAGTGTTGGCCCTATGCACACCTTGCATGGGTCTATCCTTCGATATTTTATACTCAAATGAGTATATGTGCACTCCTTTCACTCACTCTATGAAATTCACGCTATCTCTCATGTAATAATTAGTCTTAAAATGACTCTTCCTTCGCACTCCTTGCGTGGCCATTGTGCACTCCTTGCACTATGATTTCAGAAAAGAAACAATTGAAACTTATAGAACATCAAAGTTTCATTCATTCAACCATGAAATACACACACAACCATATAAACACATAAACATATATAACATAACATTACCCAAATAATTCAGAGGTAAGAAAAATCAGACATGTTAAGAAAATCTCCTCTATTATATTCCTTTAGTAGAAAAATTACAAGAGTTCCAACATCTCTTCAACTTCTCTTTATCAACAACAATCACAATGATCTTCAACAGTAATAACAACAACTCTCCGCAACTATAACAACAACTCTCAAAAACCTCTTTTTGGCATAGATTACATACATTTATACATGGAGGGGCTTCTTGATCCTTCCTACCGACTACTCTAGTTCTTTCGCATCATAATTAAAGCATTCTATCACTAAGATTATTACAAATAAATGAACATTTAAAATATAGATATGAGCCGATGCTCTAAATCTGTACAATCCTTTAGGCATTAAAGAAATTGCAATCTCCTAGATTATTTACAATGGCTCTTGCCTCAAAATATTACAGGATTTTAATTACAATACTTTCAAAACATTAAAGTGACACACTCTCCTTGGAATCCAAAACACTTTGAATGCATGCGATGGATGTTGAGTTGTCCTCCACTCATCCTTATTGAATGTTTATGGCAATGATCCTGCATCATACTACTCTGGACAAAAATATTGATGGACTCTTGCCCATGAGCTCCTCCACTATCTTTCCATGTTTCTAGATATCAGTTTCAGTTATCCAACTATCATGTTTTGTTGGATGATCTTTCCACTTAACAAGATACTCATAATAAAAATTTCTCTTGGTCTTTTTAGAAATTCTCTGATGCAAAATCTTCTCTATCTTTGGCTTCTCTACTATGGGCATATCTTGCTTCCACTGAACATCCTCTTGATTATCTGTCCCATTTGTATCATCTATATTGTAAGGGTATAAGTCTGCTACATTGGATATTGACGATATTCCAATGTCCTCTGGCAATTCAATCTCATAAGCATTTCTTGATAATTTTCTGAGGATCTTACAAGGTCCTATATTTTTCATATTCAACTTGTTATATTTCCCTTTCAAAAATCTTTCCTTCCTCAGGTGTTCTAAGACTTGATATCCAATTTCAAAATTAACCTCTCTTCTTTTCATGTCTAGTATGTTCTTGTATTTCTAGATGTTATTTTGTAGTCGTCCTTTAATATGATCATGCAATTTCTGCATCTCTACAACAAAATTCCCTGCTCCTCCACTTCAGAATTCATCTCGTCCCAATTCTATGAATTCTGAAATTCCTCTTGGATGCATCCCATATACTATCTAGAATGGGATCTTACCATTACTCCTATTCGATGATTCATTATATGCAAACTCTACTTGGGGAAAAATTTGATTCCACTGACTGTTATTTTAAGTGACCAAACTCCTTAAAAAATTCCCTAAACTTTGATTCACTACCTTAGTCTGTCTATTTGTCAAAGGATGATATGTTGAACTGAAATACAAACTTGTCCCCAACTTCTTCCATAAGGTGCTCCAAAAGTGTTTCGCAAATTTAGTATCTTTTTCTGAATGTATAGTCTTGGGCAACCCATGCATTCTCACAATCTCTTTGAAAAACAAATTTTCTATGTGAGTAGCATCATTGGTTTTGTGACATGGTATGAAATGTTCCATGTTAGAAAATATGTCAACTGCCACAAAGATTGAATATCTTTTTTCTCTGGGTTCTTGGCAATCCCAGAACAAAGTCCATACTTATAGCATCCCACGACCTGTCTGGAATAGGAAATGGTTGATATAATATAGCATTATGTTTCTTTCATTTATCATATTGGCATATTCTTCATCTGCCCACAAAATTCTTCACATTAGACCTCTTTTCTAGCCAATAATATGAAGAGCTCAATTGCATATACATTTTATCATGGCCAAAGTGTCCAACCAATCCTCCACTATGTTTTTCCTTTAGCAAATTGTCCCTCATTGAGCATTTCAGGATACACAATCGACTTTCCTTGAATAACAGTCTATCTTGGATCAAATACTTCATCCATTGATTTATGTCTCTTAGAAAAGGGTTCTCACATGCTTCATAAGCTTCCTTGAAATCCGAGTCTTCTTGATACATCTCCTTGAGTTTTTCAAATCCCAAAGTCTCCACTTGGAATTTCTGCAAGATCAAACATATCCTGCTCAAAGCATCTGCAACTTTGTTAACACTTCCAATAATATTCTTCATAACAAAAGTAAAATTCTGCATGAATTATACCCATTTGGCATGTGTTTGGTTCAATTTCTCTTGTCTAGTTATTAACTGGAAAGCTTTATTGTCAATATACAAAACAAACTCTTTCAAGATAAGATAATTCCTCCACTTTTTCAAATCTTGAATCAAAACATAAAATTCCTTATCATATGTTGAATACTTCCTCTTAACATCGTTCAACTTCTCACTGAAATAATAAATAGGCTTATTATCTTGACTTTAAAATGCACCAATGGATACTCCACTTGCATCACATTTACCTGAAATGTCTTCTTAAAATATGGAAGAAATAAAATAGGTTGTACTATTATCTTTTCTTTCAACACTCTAAATCCGTTCTCATCTTCTTATGTCCAATTAAAAGAACCATGTTCCTTCTTTATGGTATCCAGTATGGGTGCACAAATACTACTGAAATTCCTGATGATTTTCCTATAAAAACTCACCAACCCATGTAAACTCCTTACTTCAAACACACTCCTTGGAGAAGGTCATTCTCTTATTTCCTTCACCTTCTCTGGATCCATCTTCAATTCATTTGAAGAGATTACAAACCCCAAATACACATGTTTTGTTTTCATAAAAGAACACTTTTTTAAATTCGCCAACAACTTCTTTTGGTGCAACCTTCTCAACACCATTTTCAAATGTCTTAAATTCTCCTCTTCAGTCTTACTAAAAATTAGGATGTCATATAAATAAACAATCACAAACTTACCAATAAAATCTTTGATAACTTCAATCATTAATTTCATGAATGAACTTGGAGAATTCGTTAATCCAAACGACATAAAAATCCACTCATACAATCCTTCCTTTATTTTGAATGCTATTTTCCATTCATCTCCCTCTCCCATCCTTATATGATGATAACCACTCTTCAAGTATATTTTGGAAAAATAACTAGCTTCACTCAAGCAATCTATTAAATCATTCATTCCGGGTAAAGGAAATCTATACCTAATGGTTATCTTGTTGATGTCTCTAGAATCTATGCATATTCTCCAACCTCCATCCTTCTTTGGACTCAACAAAGTTGGTATTGGGCACGAGTTCAAAATTTTCCTGATCAAAGATTTATCCAAAAACTCTTAGATTTTCTCCTTGACCTCTTCATTCTCTCGAGGGATTAATCTATATGCTGCTTTGTTCAAAAAACTTGCTCCTAGAATAAGGTCAATATGGTGACTCATACTCTTGATGTGAAGTAAAGAGTGAGGTAACTCATCCACCACAGTATCAACAAAATCATCCAATAACTCATGTAATTATATAGGAAAATCATTCATAGAAGTGCTTGTGAGAATGACTTTCGTCTTACCTACAACAACAAACTACATTTTCTGGTCTTTCTTAACTTCTTTCAAGAGTTCCTTCTCACTCATGAGAAGTATACTAGGACTAGCTTCCTGTTTGACCCCTTTATCTTCTATTGGCAACAATATATGTTTACACCCATTCTTCTCAAGGGTATAAGTATTCTTCCTCCCATCATTTATTACATTATTGTAATATTTACATGGTCTCCCCAACAAAACATAAAAAACATCCATAGGTATGACATCACATAAAAATTCATCTCTATAACCACCTATTTTAAACTCAACTTTACATTGTCAACTTACCATGACTTGATGTCCTTTCTACAACCATTACACCTTTTACAGATTCGTATGTGTAGTAGTCTCCAAATTTAGAAATTCCACCATCTCTGTGGATACCGAGTTATCAGTGCTTCCACTGTCTATGATCACCTTGCATACCCTATCTCTAGTCTTGCAAGCAATTTTGAACAAACTATTCCTCTCGACTGGTTCTCGTACCTCTTTCTCTGGATTTACGAGAAATATCCTCATCATGAGTGATATTCCTTATTCCGTTGATTCTACCTTCATATCTGTCTCCACATTCTTCTTTTGTGCCTCAGAAATGTGAGCTTCTCCACCTCCTACATTATTATATTTGAGACATTCCCAAGACATGTGTCCCTTCTTTCCACATGCATAACACTTCACTTATCCTCCTTTTCCTCTTCCTATACCTTTTGAAAAATAATTTCTTCCTCCATAGTGTCCTCCTCTAGAAATTCCTCTTCTCTCTGTCTGACTATTATATCTTCCAGCTTTACATACGAGTTTCTGAAAATTTTCTTTGACGATTCCTCTTCCTTTGTTAGGACTATTTCCTATGTTCCTTTGACTCTGCTTCCTTGCCAAGTTTTCTTCTTCTTTCAGGGAAACCCGAAAAACATCTTCCACAATTCTCATTTTCATCATGCTAATCTCATCCTGGATTTCATACGTCAATCCATTCATGTACCTAGCAACCTTTTCTTCATCATTCTCCCTGTGTCCTTCTCTTATATTCATCTTATAAAATTCTTCGATATACTCTTTCACCGATAAAACTTTCTGTCTCAGATTCTACAACTTCCTGAATATATTTAACTGATAATCCTTGGGTATGAATTTAGCCTTGAGCGTAGCTACTATTTAATACCAAATCTTAATCTTGGACTTACCTTTCCTCCTTCTGTTAGCTTGCAACTCGTCCCACCATAAAGCTGCATGCCCCTTCAATATGGTCACTACATTCTTTACCTTCTTCTCATCATCAATTTCCTCATAGTCAAAGTGCTTGTCTAAAGAATGTATCCAGTCAAGTAATTCTTCTACATTCAAGTTACCTTCATACATCAAGACTTCCATTTTTTCTTTGGTTCCCAGCTTGACAACAACCCTCAGCAATAGCTCCTTTGATTCTTGTTTTCTTATAGCTTCTTCTTCTTCTACATCTTCACTTTCAACTTCACTGACGTCACCAACTTCGAGTGCTCTTATTTATGTTGTCTCCATGGATTCCAACCTTGCAAGAAGTTATCTCATTTTCTCTTCCATGGATGCATTGACTACAGGTCTCTCACTATGTCTTCTTGGCAGCATGCTTCTAAATTTTCTTTCTCACATAGCTTATTTCTTGCTCTGATACCACTTGATGCAAACCCCACCACTCCCAAGAGATTGCGCAACCTCTCGGTCTAGGATCATTACACAAGGGATATGAATTAGCTCTTGGGTCCTCCTTGAACCCTCAAAACTATATACAATAGGTATTTTTCCTTTTCCCTGCGCCCAAGTTTGCACTTGCGAGGGTATTATCATGTCAGTGGATAAATCCACGTGACCTTGGGCCAAAACCTTGGGATAAGATCTTTAACCTACAGGAACTCCAACACTTTGGAGCTTTGGGATTCAATATTTCTAACAACAACACACTAGGATTCTCCTGAACATCGAACACATGAACAATGAAGGGGATCAACAACTCACAGTACACATCAAGATCTACGACTCACAAAGATTACAGGACTCTGGGATCCAGGAGTTTTCCCCACTCCTGCATGCAACATAGTTACCAACTTAACGAGAACTCTCCAGAGTTCTCATTTTTTGGGGTGTCCAATTTTTTACCTCGTGTTTAAAAATGGTGCTACCGGTAGCACCCCCTCTCTATTTTTAGGTGATTTTTTATATTTAAAATTTTTCGATCCACAATGTTTCCACATTATTTTTTTAAATGCTCATTTTTCATCTATTTTCAATTTTTTCTCTCTCTATATATATTGTTTTAGTCAACTCCTTTTTTATTCCTTTTTTCATGCTTATTTCAATCTTAAAAATGTTTTTTACCATTTACTTTTTCGAAGTTATGATTTTCAAAGAATTTTGTTTGCTTGATTAATTTATTGTTCCATACTTTTTAAATATATTGAAAAACATCATATTTAACACATTTCTTACCTTTACTTCAATAAATCGAAAAAAAAAATGTAGCTAAATAACACTACTTTTGAATATTTATCAAAACAATGCACATTTTATAGCCATATATCATAAAAAATATATACATTTTGGTACATATTCCTTAAAATAACATGTAAAATAAAGCATTTTTATGGACATAATTGAACGAAAAAAGTCTAAATTTTATAAAAAAAAATCATTTTCTTTCATATTTTTATACATTTGAAGTAAAAAAATGGCAACATTTAATAAAATTTTCTTATGTATAGTGATTCACATACAAATAAAATGAAAAAAGAAACAATAAAAGGATTCATCACAAAAAAAAAAGAGATACATATTTATTCTTATTTTCAAATATGAAAGACAAATCATTACAGTTATAACTCATAAAAAAATTGCAAAATTGAGCATCGTCTTCAGAGCCATGTTTAAAATGATCAACAATATCATATATCCCAAATTCATCATGCTGAACACACACATCATCATCTTCTTCAATGTCGTTTTGTTCTTCCATTGTGTCATTTTGTTCTTCCATTAGTTCTTTGATATCTGTAAGTTCTCCAAAGTGATCCTTTCCAATCATTCCTCCTAATGGTACTTGAGGTTCCTTTGACAATTTTTCCACCTTTTATTCACTAAAATCTCCTTTCCTCAGGCCAACTTCTTGCATTTCACCTTGAAGAGTTGAAATAGCATTAATTCTTTGTTGAATAAAACTGCATTGTATTGGGTCACTTTCAATGGCTATGCAATTCATTCATTTCTATAGGAAACACGCTAATGTTGTACCTAATCACCAAATACAAAATAAATAATGAAGTTAGATACTGTAAAAAGATAAATTAAAAATAATCTAAGAATGAAGTATGATTTCATAAATATTAGATCATAATTCTTACTTGAACTCGAGAACAAATCCAAAACCCAATCTCCTTCATTTGAAAATTTATCTATAAGATAATTAATTAATTCTTGAGGTTTTTGATAAATGTTAACCATCTCTCCTTTCAAATCTTTTTCCTCATATGTTATCTTTCTAACCACAACATTGTATACCAATATACTACTAGGAGTCTCTCCATCATTTGCGTTGACAAAAATGGAATGATAAGAATCATCTTTTGTGCAAGATGTATACTCTCAAAATCATGTTTAAATGATTCTTTCTTGGAGAATTGAATATTTGGCTTGTGCCTATAACATAAATAAGTGAAATTTCAATTAACTTGTGAAGTAATAAAATTGTTTTATAATATCAATTGCTAAACATACACTGTCAATGTCTTACCAAATAAACTCTCTCCTTGTCTTTTCTTTTCCCTTGAAACTTGATTGTACTAATCCTTGTCATGTGTTTGAATGAAATACTAGAAATATCCAAAATGGTGATGTTGTAACTTCTATAAATCCCATAACCACTTTACTGAAAGCTTGGTAAGTATAAGGCTCAATATCATATTCAATGTTTGGGATATTATAACCATGAGGGATAGCCGCAATAACTAGGGAGTATTCTTTTTTAGGAACAATACTTGAAAGTTTTTCACAATCACCTAATATCACTTTATATTGAACAGTGTCGAGCCCATTCCAAATGTAGTGATCAAGGGTGTCATCAAGTTGAACATTTTGAGCATGTCTCCTTCTTTCTATTTCAAACTTAGCTTTTTGAATAAAACTTTTGAAAGTTTCATGTACTCCATCTGCATTCTTCTTTGGCATCTTTAATGAAACAAAAAACATATAGTTATACATCTATAACTATTAAAATATAAATAAATTAACTTACAAACGAATAATATGAATGTAATAAGTCAACATACCTTTTTGAATGCAACAAAAAAATGTTTCAATACTGTTGAAGAGATTGAATCTGGATAGTTGAGTTTAACATCATCCCAACTTTCTTCATTCAACATCTTGACCATTTCCTCTTGTATTTTCATATACACCTTGTGACTAAATAATAAAAATATAATGTTAAACTGATATTAAAATGAAAAAAATAATTATCTTGTCCTAACATAAATAAAAATAACTCAATAGAATTACTTTTTAAATTCATTATACATATCTTCCATTGACAATTCTCCTGACCTAACATGTGAGAATATAATTATGATAATTTTATCATCCTTCACTCCTTGTATTGATCTCCAAGGTGTTATAGTCATATCATGAGGAAGATTTTTTATGTTGGGAATTGTCTTACTTGTGCAACATATCAATGGTTTAGCCTTCTTAACTCTCTGATTCTTTATATCAACATTTTCCCATAGGGTGAATATCTCATCTATCAAATCCCATACCTGTCCAATTCTAAATCCCAATTGAAAATAGTTATCCATAGATCTAAATATATCACTTCCTTTGCGATATTTTTCTTTTGTATTTTCATCATCAAGTGGGAATCCTATTTCCATGCAACATTACTTTCGAAACTTAACATCAACATTTGATTTATCCCCGTGGCATATTTTAGAAAATTCATTGTGGATAAATCTCACCCTTTGAATGAAGGTCATAGACATTATGTACTCATTGTCTGTGTTATGATCCCATGCGAGTAAATTTGCTTCTGAATCTGTTAAACCGACAAAATTTATGCATTTGACTGTCTGAAAAAGAGGATTATTGGGATATTCTTGCATCAATTCTATTTTATCCTCTGCAAAATGATTTCTTTCAATCACATAATATTTGTAGTCAAAACATTTTGATCTATCAAATTCTTCCCTCGTAGGAACTTCCATTGGGTCAACAAGAACTAGGTAGTCAACCACATGTGAATATGAATTGTATCTAATCAATGCTTTCAAATTGTGAATATGCAGGTGATGTGGTTTTCTAATTTGATATTTTTCCTTCCCTTTTGTGGGTTTATAAAGTTGTTTCACATTCAACTGAAATGTGTGGCCATCATCAACTAAGTTTGTCATCTTCATTCTATTTTGAATGGCATTTTGCGTTGTTTTCATAATACCATCCTCTAGATCAACACCTGGTGCTATTATTTCTCTGCTACCTTTAGAACTTTCACTATAATACTCCGAGCTAACGACGGCTTCTTGAACATTATCAACATTTTTTTTCTTCCTCTTATGATTTAAATGTGTTTCATCTAAATCAACGATTTCTTCATAAACAATAGGAATAGACTCATCATCAACCATTGGTCTTTTGCGTTTATATTGTTTGATATTTTTGCGAGAATGAGTGATAGTTACCTCAATGGGATCAATCTCAACAAAACCTTCATTTGGAGTTTCCTCATTTTCAAATGTAATCCTTTTAGGATTTCTAGAATGAGGATTTTTCTTTCTTCTTTCATGTTCTTCTCTGTCTACTCTTGCAGGTTCAACCTCCATTGTTTTTTGTTTCCTTTTCCTTCCTTCTTGTGTCTTTTCAATATGAAAAGTGTTGATGACATCCATGATATCATTCCTTGTAGAGTAAATCCCCACTAACATATGTGAAATTCGTCCAACAAAATTCTGTAAAATTAAAATATAACATTTTCATGTTAATTCAAATTAAAACATTAGCATGATACTAAAAATAATAAACGACAAAAAAATATAATTAAAAAACTTACATTGCCTTTATCAATGTTATCAACGATGGATGCACATAATTCTGAAAAACATTCATTCTTGTTATAATTTCTCAATTTGAAACAATATCTAAACTTGATATAAGTTCTCCCTTGTTTGAAAAGTGCATAAATAATATTTGTGGCTGGCACCAAACATATATCTCGTAACAAGCCAAGTTCTTGATAATTTCCATGCACATGTTTGATTTGGAACAATACAAATATATATGATCTCCATTGTTTCCTTGCTTGTCTTTAAGAAACCAAGAATATTCTTGTTTGTTTTCAGCTTCCACATATTTCCACTCTCTAACATTCTTCATTGCCCTTGATAGCTCAAGTGTTAATCTATCATTTTGTTGCCTAACATTCATGGAGGTTCCATTTGCAATTTTTGATGCCATTATTGCAAGTCGTGATCCAGATATATTGAGAGATAATCTCTTTCCTAGCATTTTCCTGTTTTAAGATTAAAAAATAAATTAGATCTTTCACATTATAATCAACTAAAAAACATAACATTGATTAGATATATATGTAATGTAACATATAACAATATTTTTATATGTTATATAACATATAACATATATGTGTCGTATATGTTATATAACATATAACATTGTTATATGTTATATACCATATAACATTGTTATATGTTATATAACATATAACATATTTTATATGTTAATATAACATATAACTATGTTATACAATCATTGCCCTAGCCCCATCGACCAAGCCCTGGGCGTGTTCAGGGCTTGGTCGTGGGGCCTAGGGCGATGCTCGACATCGCCCCAGCCCCCCCCGCCCCGCAGCTAACGCATAGTCTAGGGGCTAGGACAATGCCCGACATCACCCCAACCACCCCGCGGCTAAAGCACAGTCCCACGGGATATAACAAATAAAAGAAGACTGTGTATATATAACACAGATGATATAAATTACTGTTAGTATAACCAATGTGGGATAAAAAAAAATTAGGTATATTTTCTACATATATACCTAAAATTATACGAATCATCAATATGTTTAATAAATGTGGGATAGATAGATAAACATGATAAATATTGTATTTAACATATAAATAACAAAATAAAAGAGTAA
>JZKD02S0359447.1:425822-443062 GCA_000966675.3 Picea glauca | reverse complement strand
GGGGGGGGGGAATTTAGAGGGAAAAACTCATTATACATGTTATTATAATGTCATAGGGATGGTGAGTATTTCTATAATTCTTTGTTCTGAGAGAGAAGGGATGGCTTCATCAAATAAAGAAAATTGTATTTCTGAGACATCAACAAATTCTTTGCATACCTCTTCTGTTGGGACTAGGAAATGCATAGGAATGTTTGTAATGAAAATGAGGCGTCATATTTTTTAGCTAGTCATAATTTTGATCATGGTTCAAGAAATTTTATTCAACATGTTCCTCATGAAAGTCCTAAATCAGAGGACTTTGAAGGCACCGATGATGAAGAGGAGCAATATGATGGTGATAAATTTAGTTAGGAGTTTAATAGTAATGAAAATAATCAAAATGTAGGTCAAAGTGGAGACTATGATCAATGTTTAAATAATTAGGATGAGAATTTTCCTCCAAGTGAAGAGTTTGAACGTATCGATGAATATTTCCAAGGATCCAATGAAAATTGTGGAGAAATTCCTTGAAGTGGAAATTTTAAAAGCAGTGAAGATGATTATGACAATGGTGGACCAAATTCCCCGAGTGGAGAATTTAAAGACAGCATTGGTGGTGATTATGATTTTCCTCCTAGTGAGGATTTTGAAGGTAATGATGAAGAGTTTCCTCCAAGTGAGGGTTTCCAAGGCACAAATTAGGATGGAGAAGAATTTCTCCCAAGTGGGGACTTTAAAAGCAATGATTGCGATTATGACAATACTAGACAATCTTTCTCGAATGAGGAATTTAAAAGAAACAATGTTGGTGCTGATGATTTCCCTCAAATTGAGGATTTTGAGGGTATCAATGAGGATAATGAATATTTTCCTCCAGGTGAGGATATTTAAGCTAGTAATGAGGATGAGGATGATAAAGAATATCTTTCAAGTGGCGAGTTTCAACGTAGCGAAGATGATTACACCATTGGTGGTCACTCTTTCCCGAGTGATAAATTAAAAAGAAACAACATTGATGTTGATTTTCCTCCAAGTGAGGATTTTCAATATACTGATGAAGGTTTTCAAGGAATTAAGCAAGATGGTGGAAATTTTCACTCAAGTGGGGATTTTGAAAGAAATGAAGATGATTATTTCAATTTTGGACATAATTTTGATGATTATTTTTCTCCAAATGATTATGTTGATGATGATGTTCTCAAACATTCAGCTGCAACAAATGAAGGTGATCGACATTGTCTAGTTCACTCTCCTCACAATGTTTTTCTTGATACTCCTTGTGGTGATAAGGAAAAACCTTCTAGTGAGGATGATGAAATAGTGGAGACATTGCAAAGAAACATTGTGTCTAGGACCAAGATTAGACATTTTCATATCGATCCAAATCATTCTAGTTATACAAAGTCTAGGAAAGAATTTCTCACTAAATCAATTTCCATAAAATAATTGATTTCAAGTGAATGTTTTCAAAAGAATTGTTTGAAAAACATGTACTACATGTATGCCTTGAATAAAAGGAAGACATATTTGGCAATGAATAAGAGCATGCAAAATTCATATTTGACGGGGTGTATGATATCCACAATATAGTATATGATTATTGCATTGGGAATATTTTACTTTGCAGAAAGGATTTAAAAAAAAATCACTCAATTGGTAATCTTCATCTATCAAGAATCCAAACAAGGTTGGAAAAATATCCATCATTTTATTCAAAGGTACATCATGGACGAGAGAGTGGGCCATTCACAAACACTGCATTGTCATGGATGCAATATTTATTTTCCAAACATGGAGAGTGTATGCCAGATAGAGACACAATACATATTCCAGATAATTTTTCAAGGAGGGAAATCTTAATTTGTACAAAGGATATGCTGAAGAAGTTAAAGGGAAGGACAATTTTATTACATATGCATATTTTACAAGAATATGGAAGAAACAATTCAACAATGTCTGTATTCCTAAGAAGTCAAGGATGGGGATTTGTAGTATATGTGCTACTCTTAAATCAAGAAGATATAAATATGAAGGGGCCGAAAGAGGTATGTATTTACTATTTTTTTTTTTTTAAATTGAACAGTTATCAACTATGAAAACATACGATCAATATTTCCATTTTATGTCATGTGTAGATTCCATAATCAAATCACTTAAAGAACATCATAATCAACAATCAAGTGAAAGAAAAAAGTTTTACAAACATCGAAAGAAGTGTTATGATGATCCAAACAGATATTTAGGTATGATAATTGATGGCATGGACCAAAAGAAAACACTTCTACCACATTTTTTCCTTACACCCAAAAATTTACAAGAAGAGAATTTCATTCAGTTTCACTTGGTTGGTTGTATGATTTTCAATGGAAAAATGTGTCCAAGAGTTTACTTCATAGCTCCAAATATTCACAATGATGCAAATATGACAATCACCATAAGTCATCATGTGCTCACTCATTGGTTTGGAAATATTCCTCAAGTTCTCTATCTACAGTTGGACAACACTAGTCGTGAAAAGAAAAATCAAATTGTGTTTGGATATCTAAGAATGCATGTTGAAATAAGAATCTTTCAAAAGGTGAAAGTTGGTTTCCTTATTGTTGGAAACACTCATGATCATATTGATCAAATGTTCAGTTGTTTTTCCGTAACATTGAAGGGGAAAAATGTTGGAAGTCTACCATAATTGATTGAATGTATCAAGAAAGCATACATTCCATAGCTTGTTTTTCATATATTAGAAGAAACTATTGACATGCGAAGATTTATTCAAGGATCACATCGTGAAGAAAAATGTATTGACCAACTTAATGAAATTAGCTTCCAACATCAATTTTGTTCGAAAACAAATGATGGGAAAACACTTATATGGGGAAAGGAGTAATCGACTACTACAGAATGAGGGCCTTCATCAGGTTTATCATTTTTGAAGTTCATTCTAGATCGTCCAATTTTTGCATCAAAATTAATATTTTTACAATCAGTTGTTGAAATCCCTAATGCACGAAGGCATAGTAGAGATGTAGATTATTCAAAATGTCTCGAATAAATTAAAAAGTCCATTAAGGATACATATGAGTACTTTGATGTTGTTGATTCTATTTGGTGGGAGTCTTTTTTCAATAGTCAAAGTGACATAATTTCAAGCTCAACAAATGAAGATACAATGTTGAGGAATCCATTTCATTGGCCAAACAATATGCCAAATGAATCTGAAGAAACAAACATTGTTGAAGTTCAAGAATTTCAAGGTGCTATTGAGATTACACAAGCAGAGGAAAGAGAAATCTATATTGGTTCACGAAGGTCACATGCACAACGTGAAGCCATGGAAGACCTTTACATGGGTTCAGTACAAGATATTAAGGATGGTAGCATGATTACAGTTTTAGCGACTGAGGATCCACATGGTTATCCATTCTAGATAGGAAACATTATAAATATTGAGAAATAAAATGTTGATGTTGTTGCAATTGAAGTGCATTGGTATGCAACAAGTACACACCCATTCAGTGGTGTGTACAAGCCAGAGATGGTGGTTGAGAAACATGTCAATAGAAAGAGAAAAAGAAAGAGTCAAAATACAACTCGTTTGTAATGTTTCCCAAATTTTCCATATAAAAAAAAAATTGTGTCATTAATTCTCAAAGTAAATATATATCTGGTTTCAATCTTACTACATGGGAAATCATATAATTCTTCCTTTCAACATTAGGGATTACCAGAAATCCTTTAATTACTGATTACTAACAGACCTTATCCCTACTTAAGTCTTAAAGGAGAAGTATTTCACTAAGTCCTTAACTAGTAGATTAAATTGGATTATAAAGAATTTATAATCACTCGTATCATAGTCTACATTATTACCCTTAGCCCAACTATATCCTTATGGACATTATCACTACTAAAAGTGAAAATTCATAATGGTTATATTCCACTAAATCTTATTTTCACAAGTAAGGCACATTACATGGAGAGTGATAAAGAACGAGCATCCTTAACTCTGAAATGACAAAACATTTCCTCGATTTTAGTGTGACAAGGAACTTATAGACCCATTACTATCATAGTGACCATAATTACATGCAAGCGTTATGACTTGGAAGGTGGTATTTAAGGCTAGTTATATGTATTACTCACTCATATATAACTATTGTCCCATCCAAAATAATTCTTGGCCTGAGGCATTTCCTTACTTAACACGGATCGATGAAGCAAAATGGAAGCCTAACCAAATTTAAGATTAAGAAACAAACAATAATCTAGAATGTCTGTCAAATTTGATTTCGAATGGACTGAGGCGGGATTAGCTTGGGTATGGTTAAGGTGGTGTAAAGAAAATCTCTGTCAGAGCGTTTAAGGTTTCTTGAATGTATGCCCTCGAAACTGTTGCAAGGTTTAATGTTCCTGCTGGGACTTCACAACCTTTCCCTAATCACAATGAGTAGGTACAGACTGCCATTAATCTCTAGTAGTCAGGTCCTTGGAGGTTACTTCTCATTCTCAAATTTGGCTCTATGTATCCAGAGACTATGCTTGAGGGTTCTCTCTTAGGTTCCTATGCTTATGACGACGATCCAACCTGGTGGATATGCATTCGATGGACCCCTCCCATTGAAAAAATGTCTTAAATTAGGTAAGATATTCTCACAGATAACTCCAAGATATCTCTCGGGATTATACAAAATTTATCTATGTTTGGACTGTAAAATTCTTAACAAATTCTTTTGATAAACGGTTGCTTGTAAGATTCAAGTTATTAGTATTCTCTGCATTTGCGTGAGCTTTCCTGGTTGTCTTCCATAGGGGAAAACAAGACTCTACTCCCGAATGGGAGGTTCCTCATCATATACCATTCCAATCTTGACCCTTCCCTACGGTTATGTCTAGGGCATAAGGTGTATTCTATCGTAACAGAGAGTGTTCTCTTGAGCTCTCTCAGCTTCATCCTGTGTGAATTCTCTCCGCATATAAAATGGCTCCTCGTAATAGGGTATAACAAATTTTAAATTATTTGGATCCATTAGCCTTTGTAATCCACCCCGATATCATCTAACGAGATAGAAAGGGGTGGCCTAGGTAATCACAACTGATATGGTTATTTTGTAACGCGTATAAATCTCACACGAGATTTCATTTTTTTTTCCTTTTGTCATCTATGGTATATAATTATCCCTAATTCCTGAGTTTTGTCTGATTTTTATTCTCGTCTGTAGTTCATCCATCTTGAATGTATGACCCAAATTGTTAATATTTTTAAAGGATACTGTTTCCAGAGGGGAGTTTTTCCGTGTTGTCCAAGAGTCTATCAACTTTGTTGCTCCCAGAGGTTAAACACTCTTGTATTGTGATAAAAGAAGAGGTGACCACCCAATATGCATTTTAGTAGAGTGCAATATTTATTATAAATCGTATTTAGCATGAGTTTATTCATTGTTCTGAAAACAAATGGAAAACTTTATTGGTTACAACTAATGATCAGGATTTTGATTTAATTGCGAGTTACCCATCAGGTGACTCTTTTCCCTTTCCACCTCTTCAAGTTCAACAACCTATTCATGGATACGAGGAGGAGGTAGAGTCTACTTCTGAAATCACAAGATAAGTAAAGTCTGTAGATTCACTTATGAATTGGATTCTTTTCTTACCAATATTCTATTGGTTAATTGATATTAACAAAACATTCTCAGTCTCTCTACAGGGTTGGGAACCTTTGTTGTTCTTGGAACTCAGGTCATCTCTTTAAGCAGGAGGTATTGATGTTCCTGTTACCATCCTCTTCAACAATAATAGTATCTCAAGTCTATTAAATGCGATAAATTTGTTCTAGTGTATGGTTGTTGTCGGTAGAGAAGTACCACTTCCTACCCGTCTGGTTATTACTACAATTTCTTTTAAGGGACTTAAAGGGGAAAATCCTTTACTGAGTCATGGTCAAACGATTTATTTTTTCTTCTGTTATAACATATATAATTAAAACCAGGACTCTATGGCCTGGTATTAGATAGTTTTTAAGTTTCCCAACTTTGTCTTATATCTATGCTCGGAATTGTAAAATGACTTTTAATTACCTACTCTGGATTATTCACATAACTGTGAAGTTTACTGAATTGATTAAATGATTGCGATAAGTGTATTCTTCCGAATTTGTCCTTTAAGAAAATATTATATTTCTGCATTGTTATCATAATAGGGAAGTTTAATTATAAACACCCCAGACTGTAGATGATTTACTTGTTATTGTAATTCATATCGTTCAGATATAAATGAGTATAGTATTCCTAGAATTTGTTTCCATATCTCTTGAAGTTTCGCCATAGACTTTGAAGATACTAAGATGCATATGATTACAGGATAGATGGGAATTCCCAAAATTATACTTGGGAATTTTCACGGTTAATTTATCTTAAATCTTCCCTTGTCGCGACTGGATCTAGTGGCTCGAAAAAAATAGTTTGTTGTCCAGATTAAATTCGATTACTACTACATATGATATATGTTTCTTATAAAATCATACATTTATATGTTGGTCCTGTTACCACAATGGATCACAACTATAGTAGCAATACGGGTATATAAATACAACACCAACTAATATCGAGACTTTGTATATAACTCCTTACTGAAATATAAATGTTCTATATATAGTTTTGGTTTCCATTATAAATACTCAAATATTTCTATTACTGGAATCTTCGATGCACTGGAAGAAAATTCCTACAACTATTTCCATATAGCAGTCATCCAGTTTAATGTAGTGATTACTTCTAGAGTTTAACCATACATAAACCTTACAATTGTCATAACAATTAAAGGGAGTCTTCTAACATCCATTGAGAATTTAATCCAACTGTAAAGAATCATTCAGGTTAGGTTTGTAAGGTATCATACAGTTTTATATACACTCGAACAGTTTTCTTTTTCATTTAGGTTATTCTATCAATTCGAATCTAATGGATACACTACATTAGTGGTTAACCATTTGATAGACATGGAAGACATTTCAATTCAAAATTAGCAAATGCATCAAATCATATGTATAATCTTCTAGAGTTAGAAAATGCATCATAGCAGATATATAATTATTAAACAGAGTAAAAGTAGGTAAACATTTTTGAACCAGTTTGCAGGAAGACAAAGGGAGCAACCACGTTCCTCCCAACCGTAGAACATGACAACCAATTACTTTTCCGGTTCTCCCCTTAGCCTGACCATGAATCCATGAGGGTGAACTTGAAATATCGTCTTCAACAATGTTTTTCTCTATCTCCAATTCTCTCCTTGTATCACACTTAATATTTAGTGTTCATAACAACAAGTACATAGTAGTTCTCTTTTTCCAACATACTAGGCAACGTCCTGCCTCCTCACATATGTTATTTATCAAACAATATTCTTGCCTAGGTCTTTTTCCCTCCCTTGGAAATTTTCACAACTTTCTAAATCCCTAATTTTCAGGGGCTGCCAATGGCCAAATCCCTGATTTTCCACTTGTAACAATCATTCGAGAGGTAGTTCCAACATGTTCCCCACTCATGGAGTCATGGTCAGCTGAATTTAACATGGTTGTTCCATTTGTCCTCGTGAAATAAATAAATAAATATTTTGTTTACATATAAGTGTCATAGTCAAATAGTTATTTGGGTCAAATTAGGTCTCTACCCAACAGTCATAATAATTAATTACAATTTATCAAATTCGAAATTCGGAACTGCCATAAATGGAAAAACTTTTCCTAATTCGAATTTACTAAAAACAAAAAAAATTCTCTAACAATTTTTGAATTTCAAAAATACTTTATTTTTGCGGATGTCACATCCTTTCCCCCTTCAATAAAACATTGTCCTTAGTGTTCATTCCTTTCTTGGAATAGGATTGGATGAGATTTCCACAAATCTCCTTCCAACTCCCAAGTGGCCTCCTCAGGACTAAAGTGCTTCCATTGGACCTTTACCTGAGTGATGACTTTGTTCCGAAGTGCTATTTCTCTCTGGTCCAAAATGCGTAGGGGTTCTGCCTGGAACTCGCCTTCTAGTTCCGCCTGCACCAAGTTCCAATCAATCATATGAGTAGGATCATGAACATAATTTTTCAACAAAGACATATGAAATATGTTATGAATTTTTAGATTAGCTGGAAGTGCAAGTTAGTATGCTACGGGTCCAATTCAAGCTAGTATCTCGGAGGGCCCACAAAACCTAAGTGCCAACTTGGCACAATTCCTGAGTTTTAGTGAACTCTTTCGATCTTTGACTTTTAAGTAAACATGATCTCCCACTTGAAACTTCAAGTGTCTTCTCTTTTGGTCTACATAAATTTTCTATTTGTCCTGTGTCATTTTCAAGTTTTGTCGTACCTGTCTTACCGTAATTTCCATTTCTTGGAGCATCTCTGGTCCAACCATAAGTCTATCAACCAGTTTGTCCCAACTAATTGGAGTCATACACTTCCTGCCATATAGTATCTCAAAGGGGATTAACTTAGCCAAAGTCTGGTACCCATTGTTATATGGAAATTCTACTAGGTGTAGGTAGTCTTCCCACTTGCTTGGCTTTGTTCTTACATACATGCGAAGCATGTCCTCCACGATTTGGTTTGTTCTTTCAGTTTATCCGTCCATTTGAGAATGATAACTCGTACTGAAATTCAAATTAGTATTTATCCCTGCAAATAATTCTTTCCAAAAAGTAGATGTAAATTTTACGTTTCTATCTGAAATCACCATTTTAGGAATACCATGCAGTCTAAAAATTTCTTTCATAAAAATTTCAGCGATATTTATAGCTTTAAAAGTAGACTTTACTGGAATAAAGTGTGCAGACTTACTGAGATTATCGATTACAACCATAATAGAGTCATTATGTTTCTGAGTTTTAGGAAAACCTGTAACAAAGTCTAGTGATATGGTCTCCCATTTCCATTCTGGCACTGGTAATGGTTGTAGTAGGCTAGCTGGATGCTGGTGTTCAACCTTAACCTACTGACAATCTTGGCACTTACCCAAGTACTCTCCTATTTTTCCCTTCATGATAGGCCACAAAAATAGTTTTCTAAGAGTCGTTATTGTTTTTTGGTATCCTGGATGACGAGAATATGGTTTCTTATGCACTTCATCCAAAAATGTTATCTTTAATTCTGCCAAATCTGGTATGTAAAGTCTGTTCTTAAAGCTTAACAATCCATCTTTATCAATACTCAAATTGGGTTTGTCTAAGTTTGTTGTAGTGTTTTGTAATTCTGCCACTAACTTCGTGTAGTTTTCATCGTTAATACCCGCTATCTTTATTCTCTGTTCCAGATCACTTTCTGCTCTACTGACCTTTATTTCGAATAACCCATGGACTCTTCTACTTAAATCATCTACTACCTTATTTTCCTTACCCTTCATATGTCTTACCTCAAATTTGAACTCGCTTAAGAAGGCTAGCCATCTTGCTTGCCTTGCATTAATATTAGGCTGACTAAAAAATTATTTTACACCACTATTATCTGTTAGTAATAGAAATTTTCTGCCCATAATGTAGTGTCACCACATTTTTAAGGAGTGTATTACCACTAATAATTCTAAGTCATGAGTGACGTAGTTTCTCTCATGTTATTTTAATTTCCGGGACTCATAACAAATCACGTGTCCTTCATGAGTTAGGACACCACCTAGTCCTTCTTTACTTACATCAACACAGACGATAAAGTCTTTATCTGGGTCTGCTACCTTCAATATGGGTGCAGTTGTAAATAATTCCTTCATCTTGTTAAAACTATCTTGACACTTATGTGGCCAATTAAACTTGCTCTCTTTGTTTTGTAATGACGTGCTAGGGTAGGCTATTTTGGAAATCACCTCTATAAATCTGCGATAATATCTGGTGATTCCCATGAATGACCAGATATATGCTACATCCTTAGGTACCGATAATTCCATGATGAATTTTATTTTCTCAGGGTCGACTGCGATGCCTTCTGCTGAAATTACATGTCCTAGGTATTGTATTTTCTTTTGATAAAAATCACACTTATCAAATTTTGCATACAGTTTGTGTTTCCTCAAAGTTTGCATAATTATTCTTAAGTGTTCTTCATGTTCTTCCTCCATTTTAGAATAGACCAGAATATCGTCGATAAATACTAGTATGAACTTGTCTAAATACTGACTGAAAATATTGTTCATCAGGCACATAAACGTGGTTGGTGCGTTAGTGAGTCCGAAAGGTATGACTATGAATTCATAGTGTCCATATCTTATCTAAAAGGTTGTTTTGCTTATGTCCTCATCTTTTATCCTAACTTGATGATAACCGGATCATAAATCCAACTTTGAAAAAATCTTTTCCCCACCTACTTGATTGAACATATCATTTATCCTAGGTAAGGGGTATTTGTTCTTAATAGTCATTTTGTTCAATTGTCTGTAATCAATACACAGTCTTAGAGTACCGTCTTTCTTTTTCACAAAGAGGATTGATGCTCCCCATGGTGAAACACTTGGTATGATATACTCTTTGTCCAACAATTCCTATAATTGTATTTTTAATTCTGTCAATTATGGTAAAATCATTCGGTAAGGGGCTTTAGAGATAGGGGCTGAACCAAGTAATAGATCTATGGAGAAGTATATTTCCCTTATAGGAGGTGATTTAGGTATCTCATCAACAAATACATCTCTGAATTCACGTAGCACAACAAAGTCTTCTAAATTAGGCTTATCTTTTTTTTCTAACAGATTCGTTATTTGGATGGCGTAAACTTGACAACCCTTTCTCATGCATTTCTTAAATTGCATTGTTGTGACTTGTCTAACTGATATAGGTCTTGGTATACGTTGGACTGTTCTAGTAATGTAATAATCATCTTTATAATTAAGTGTATTTGTATAACAATCTAGAAATACTTTGTGCTTTTCCAACCAATATATTCCGATAATCATATCATAAGATCCTCGTGGCAGAATATTTATATTTGTTTTTTATGTTTTGACCATCTAAACTGAATTCAAAATAAGAAATAAAGTCAACCATTTTCCTTTTAGTTCTTGTTGCTAATTGTACCAGCCATGATTTTGTATGTTTCATCCTCTTAAGTTTATTTGACTCTACTACTCCAGGAGTGATATAACTTAACATAGATCCTAGATCAATTAAAATAGAAATTCGGGTGTTATTGATTTTACCTTCAATTTCCACCATGGAGGATTGGTGGTCATCTTGCCAACCATCCACGACTGTATTTATCTGTTGCAGGCTTTTGCCTACATCAGCCACCATTGAATATTCCTGTAAATTGTGGACAACAGTTCTATTTATTGTGTTTAAATGTGGACAGTTCCTCTTGAGATGAGGTTCTCTACATTCCCAACACTTTAGTGGTTCACGGGAACTATTCTCAAACTTCTTTGTTCCCAAATTTACCAATTTATCGCTGCCTTGTGTACTTGAATTATTGGAATGAAAATCCTTTCTAGGAAATTTTTTTTCTACATTCTGATAAGGAGCTGGTAGGTATCCCTTCTTTCGCTGGTTCATTCGATTTTGTTTCTTATACTTCCAAGCTTTGGGAAACTCCGCCCACTGTTTGCACTGGTCGTAGCACATTCGTGCTTTCCTAAATAATTCACTCAAGGAATTGGGGTTTTCAAACTCAATTCTGTCCCTCTAGGACTCTGGTAAATATCTTAGGAACCGTTGGATTTTTACCTTTCTAATGCAGGAGAATCACTCCAACTCAGCATAATCTCTAGCCAGCCAGCACATCCAACGCACATTCATGAAAGAGAGAGGTGTAGCCCTCTCATTTTCCAAAATTTGAATTTGAATTTAATGTTGTAAGGCTGATAGAGACCAGATCATGCCTTTGTACATGTAGTGGTTGAGGTTTCCTTTAATGGTTACCTACAGCTAATCCCATATCAGTTAGGTCTACAAATTCCTTTTGTGTAATATAGCCATAGGAGTAGGAGCCGCTCTGAGATAGCAATAACACATAGGCAATGGATGAGGATAAGCTCAACAAAGCCCTCTTTTGTAATGAGTCTCAGGAGGAGTAGAGTGGAGAGGGAGAATAGGAGAATTCTTAGGTAGAGAGATATCGAGGGAGAGAAATGAGACTCTATAGCAGTCCATTTTTTGTAAAAATGCATTTTGTATAGACATTTGGAGATTAATACAAAGAGCAGTTTTTCCTACCCATGAATTATCTGTGTATGTTTATGCATTTGAATGTCACTTGTATGTTGTAGATACATGTTATAGATAGATTTTACTATTCGTTTGTGAGTTTCTCGGTTTCTATCTGGGTTCTTTAGGCTGTGCAAGGAGTGCACAAAAAAACATTGAAATTTTTGTATCCAGTGCAAGGAATGCGCATCTGAGCTCTGCAGAGTCAAAAATAACATGCAAGGAGTGCACACCAAAAAGATTCACAAACTCAAGGAGGAGCCTCAAGGTTTTTGAACACCTTGCAGGACGAGTTGTGCAAGGGAAGGCATAGAGAGAAGAGATAGAATATCTGGAGATTCCATAGAAGCTCTGCCAGGCAGGCATTGAGCCGATGCAAGTGTGAACGAGAAGAACTCTTTGTCAAGTTTGAAGCAAACCAGAGTTATTGAACATTCTGTAGGCTCTACAAGGTGTGCATTGAGAAAAGGAGTGCCAAGAGGGCGTGAAGCATTTCTTTTCAAGAAATACTTTGGACCTGAGATTGAGGAAATCTCAGCAACACATGGAGTGTGCGAGGGTGGACTTATTCTAAGTCCTGAAGCTTAGGAGGAATAGTGCCTTTGTGCACAGAGCAACAGAAGAAAGGATCATAAGTTCGAGAAACCTTTTGAGGTTTCTGAGTTGACTAAGATCAGGATGGGAAACATTTCTATAGTGCAGATGAGACACAAAGGAACCAGCTCGCAAGGGAAACATCGAAGGAAGAGACATTCGGGCATCAAATTTCTTCCAAGGGAAGGGAAGAGGCGCAAGCTCAGAAGGAGGAGCATAGCTACCATTAGATCGACACTGGGAGGAAAGATCTAGACCATTGAATCTACGTCTAGGCAAATAGGAGGAGCGCACATAAGAGTTGATTTGATCTAAGTCGTCAGATTTGGGAGCGAGGATCAACATCCGTTGATCTCGAAGAAAGGGGAATGCATTTTAAGTTTTTGGAATTTTGCCGATCGAGAAACATAAGAGGGTGATTCTTTCGACTCCCAGAGACATGAAACTATGGAAATGCGCCAACCGTTGGATATGGAGTGCAGTGGCATGAGAACCATTGGATCAAAGATACGTACATGGGGTTTAGTCCCTGGGATATGCACAAAATATTTGATCTGAGCCGTCAGATGTCGTACAAGTAGCCACAGTCCATTAGACTAGGTGAAGTTGCATCGAAGATAACAGTGGGACCATTCAGAGTCTCAAAGAATGGGAGGAAGGATCTGAGTCATCAGATCTCACATAAAGGACAAACAACCATCATATCCAGAAAGAGGAGAAAAAGTTTTAACACTCGTAGAAGTAAAGTAGAGGAATCGAAAAAATCTCGAAAGCATCCTGACCGTCCACAGGAGGACACATGTCAAGTGGTCAAGATTTTGGGGAAAGGCCTGAAAGAGTTGAACCGTTGATCACAGGAAAATATGGAATGTTGGTCCACATAGTGATTTCAAGTATCACAATTTGGAAGGACAGAGGTCCTTGTCTCCCAAAACCCTGAATCGCAAAATAGCGAAATAGCGAGGCCGGATGTGGATCGTAGATCTCAGGGGTTATTGTGAGTCATTGATCGAACACCAATACATTTCAGCATTTTGGCAACTGGGGATTCGAAAGAAAAAGAAGAGGGACCCTTGCATTATGATTCCCCGAATCGCGAAACTCCGAAAGAACCAAGATCGTTAGATCAAGGAAGGCTTAGAGCCATCGATCTTGTAGTAGATATGATTTTGGACTTTCAGCAACTGAGAGTTGGAGGGACAAGGAGTTAACCCCTCCACATCGCCGAAACACGAAAACCTAGGGAGTCAGTTGGATGTTAACTGTTGGTCATGGGGCTGAGGTCATATGAGTCAGGAGTGAAGGTAGGAGCTAGTGGGAGCTAGGCTCTATTTTGGGGTTCGACAATTCGAAGGACAAGGAGCCTGGGAGAGCTCTCATTCAGGAGTCTCGAAACCCAGAAATGCAAAAGGAGTGTTGTTTAAGCCTTCGGTCATAGCCCAAGGTCACCAGATAAGAAGGGGCTAGTTGGAAAGGAATCAACGTCGAGGTGTGTGTTGGTTTAGAACAAAGAAGAGCACCGAAAAGGGGGTGAGCACACAGGTTTTCTCAAGGCCTATACCAGAGGACAAAGGGACTTGTGGATTCATTCAAAGGGTTCCAGAAGGAGCCCGAATATCGATTTCGTCTTAGAGAAAAGAGTGATCCAAAGAATGGGAGGTCAGTGGGCCCTGCTAGTGTAGGGGGTCTGCATTAGTTGGTAGCAGAGCTGATATTTTCATCTATAGACTTCATGCGAAGGAGACAACAGGTGAAGGAGGAGATAGAGTAATGATGCTCTATGGAGATTGTTGCAAGGTGTGCAACAAATGATAGACAACTAGGTGAAATATAGGAGGACATGGATATGCTCTCAGATGTAGAGTGATCCATACGCTTTCCAGGAGGGTAGGTGAAAGGCAAAAATGGATACTGAAGGCCACGAGCATGGTGGAAGAGGAGACCACCAACAGATGAGTAAAGTAGATATTGACAAGGAACTCGCTGAGATAAGAGCGAGAATGAAAAAACTGACATTGAAGATGTAACATGAGGCAAAAGTACACTGGAGGTACGAATGGCCTCTGAATAGGAAAGCCAAATGGCTTGTTCAAAATTTGTTGGCTAGGAAACAACAAAAAGAATTGAGGAAGTGGCTAGGGTATGCTAAAATCCTCAGTGACACAGAGCTGGTTTGCATCTGTGAGACAGAAGTCGAAGAAACCCTAAGTGATGAGGAAGAGGGATCAATTTCAGATCTCATAAACTACAAGGAGGGCAGTGATAAATTTTTGAATTATCGGGTGGGAAATCAAATGAGATCATTGGAGGATATCATAGACATCAGGAGGATAGCCATGGAAATTCATATTGCCAGGTGGGCAATGGTATGATATTAACAGAGGATCTCATAAACTTCCAGGTGGGAAGAAGTGGACTTTCAAGTTGCCAGGTGGGAAATGGAAAGAGATCAATGGAAGGTCTCATGTACTGCCAAAGGGGGAAGTGGTGAAATTTTAGATTGCCAAGTGGGCAATGAGATGGGATCAAACGATATCATAGAATGTCAGGTGGGCAGCAGAAAATTCACAAATTGCAAGGTGGGAAAGGGGAAAGAGATGAGACTGTCTGAAAGTCTCATGAACTCAGAGGAGAGTTCAGATCATAAAGGAGTGCTGATAGGAGAGAATCATAAGAGAATTCTGATCATTGGAGGAATAGAGGTGTTCCTACCAAGAAGCCTAGTTAAGGCCAGAGCATGTGTTGCAGATGTAGCAACAACAGGAGGACTGGCAACAGAAACTTTCATGGAGGAAGAAATAGAGCAGACACCGACATTTGCCCAAGAAGTAGAAGATGAGCATGCAACAGAATAGCTCAAAATTTTCAGCCAGGAAGATGGACAGGAAATCACTACATTACTAGAAGTTGCAGAAGAAGAAGAGGAAACAAGCAGCATGGATTTTGCTGACCTATGTGAAGAATTGGAAGCCTTGGAAAGGAGGGTGATGGTGCAAGTTTTGCACATCCAACAGGCTACGTTGGAAGCAGGTAGTGGAACATACCAGCCTGGGGAGAAGCTGGAAGAATTTGGAAGTATGCCAGGAGGAGAAATGGCAGTCGCAGGAATTCCACAGGAAGAAGTTTAGCAGCAGTTTAGTGAGGAGACTACAGAGTTGGAATCTGTAGAAAAGTTTCCACTTAGTGCCACAAAGAGAGATAAATATAGAAGGGGAGATCAAGTACATCTACCCATTGAGAAGAAATAAGTGCATCAGAGAAGACTGCATACAAAGACCCAGCCACTGGAGTAGTTGGACGAGGTAATTGAAGAAATTAGAAGGCTGATGTTGAGTTCAAAAGTAGAGACTGCCAGAAATGAGAAGCCAAGTAGAAGGGACCCTGCAAGAGCAGCAGGGAAACAACAACAACAAGAGCGAAGCATAGTAGTAGATGGACAATTCTAAGGGAAAGTTTGGGATCCAGGTGGATTTCAACACTGGAGAAGAGGAGATGATGAGCAAGAGCTCATGATTTTTCCAGCTAAGGAGTATGATGCAGGAGCATCACTCCAACTTAGCATAAGCACGAGCCATATAGTACATCCAGCACACATTCATGAAAGGGAGAGGCACAACCCTCTTTTTTTACAAAATTTGAATTTGAATTTAATGTTGTAAGGCTAATAGAGACCCGATTGTGCCTTTGTACAGGTAGTGGTTGAGGTTTCCTTTAATGGTTTCCTACAGCTAAGTCCATATCAGTTACGTTTGCGACTTCCTTTTGTGTAATGTAGCCATAGGAGTAGGAGCCTCTTTGAGATAGCAATAACACATAGGCGATGGATGAAGATAAGCTCAAGAGAGCCCTCTTTTGTAATGAGTCTCAGGAGGAGTAGAGTGGAGAGGGAGAATAGGAGAATTCTCAGGTAGAGAGATCTCGAGGGAGAGAACTGAGACTCTGTAGCAGTCCAGTTTTTGTAAAAACGCATTTTGTATAGACATTTGAAGATTAATACAAAGAGAAGTTTTTCCTGCCCATGAATTGTCTGTGTATGTTTATGCATTTGAATGTCACTTGTATGTTATAGATATAGGTTATATATAGATTTTACTATATGTTTGTGAGTTTGTTGGTTTCTACATGGTTTCTTTAGGCTGTGCAAGGAGTGCACAACATAACATTGGAAGTTTTGTAGCTAGTGCAAAGAGTGTGCATCTGAGCTCTGTGGAGTCAGAAAGAACGTGCAAGGAGTGCACACTAGAAATATTCAGAGACTCAAGGAGGAGCCTCAAGGTTGTTGAACACCTTGGAGGATGAGATATGTAGGGGAAGGCATAGAGAGAAGAGACAAAATATTTGGAGATTCTGTAGAAGTGTAACATCCCGCTCTGGCACACTGAGGACACTTGCTCGCAAGTGATCTGGACCCTTTTTGATGTTATACCTTTTGTATATGATTATGATGTGATTGACAGATGATATGATGTGTTCCTATTCATATAGACAGGTGCT
>JZKD02S0359447.1:392055-415731 GCA_000966675.3 Picea glauca | reverse complement strand
AGAGATGGATAGATGTAGGAGAAATATAGGAGAGATAGTGGGACAGGGGAGGGGGGGAGAGAGAGAGTGTGTAAGAGTGTGAGAGGGAGGATTGTTAAGTATCTGAATAGATATGAAAAAAAATCTCAAAATAAACTCACAATACCAACAAGAATAATCCAAACCATTCACCAAAATATTGAACACAAGAATGTAGAAAAAACCATTGAGGTAGGGTAACACCATATATTAATCCTTATGGAAGGATAACACTCCTCAAGCAATACTTGCTTGTACAAATACAATATTCTTCACCATGCTTCAATACATTGCTTAAACTTATTTATATAACATTCTCTATCTTCTAGGAACATTCTAGAGAAGGAATCTTATAGAAATCCTATTTATTGTATCTAACTAAAATAATGTACCTTATTTAATAATATAGTGGACCTATTCCACCTTACATTGAATGAATTCCACTAATAATACATAACCACATTCTCATTGGGTACCTACCTATATACCTCATATTACCTCCCTAGGTATACTACATTCCATCCACCTTCACATGTTTCATCCTCGAAACACATGAATAAACCATACAGTATGATCAACTAAGAAATGCATGCAACTGGTACCAAGTACGACCATTCATCCATCCTAATGGGAGATGAACATGATGTCCAAATGCTGCCTTTCCACCCTGATCTTGATCTAAATTATGTCAGTGTTTCCATGGGATTGATTCTCTAGCGTGATGTCTTCCTGTAGTGTTGGTAGGCCTCCATGCACCTCTTGATCGGTTTCCTTTCTGGTTCCCTGCTGGTGGATAAATGTATTGATGCACATGCCCTTGTCTTGATGACTATTGTTTGTCTATATGATGTGGATGGCAATATACAACAACTGTAGGAATATTTTATTTTCTTCAAATTTGCAACACATTGTGCCTTTGAGTCAATGACCTCCTTAGCTTCTGGATGATGTCCTTCCTATAGTTTTTCTTCATCTCCTTTTGTAGAGTCTACCTCTGATTCAACTTCAGACTCGGTAATAAATTCTTTGCTAGCGTCTATGGGCCCATATTTCTTACTAAGAGATGTACATCTTGCAATGCGATTTTCTTTTTATTGTACCGCAACTTCAAAAAAATTATTTTTCATATTAATATTAATAATACCCACTAATTCTATCAAAGGATATCCCAAAACAATATCCACTTCACCCATATCCATTGCATAAAAATATGAATGCAACGTATATTTATCCCCGGTAATCTTCAAATATTTAACAATTTGAACACTTTTACCCTCAACCTATGCTTTGAATATTATTTACTGGAACTTGCAATCTATTAACCAACTGAACATTGATGAAATTTTTCTTACAACTGGGGTTAATAGAAACACTGATATTTTTTTTATGAATACAACCATCAACTTGTAATACAAATTTTCCACATGGAAATAAACACTTGGTGCTCTCTTCATCCTTACACTTTGTATGATACCACCTATCTAAGAACATTTTTTCAAATTCTTCATCAGAGAGTACCATTATTTGGGTATACTTAAGTGATGCCCACCAAATGAATGCATCACCTTGTAAGTGTAAACTGACCAAACCTCTCCAATTATCTTTCCATGCTAACTTCTCTTCTATTATAATTTTTTCAATACTTGGGCCATCATCTTTTCCAGTAAAATACAAATACATATTGAAATAAATACTCAATAAAAAATATATCTTAAAAATAACTCAATGTGAAAATCGTGTGACGTTTTCCTGAAAAGCCCCCCAAAATGATCGAATTTAAAATGCTCATAACTTTACTTCCTAGACTCTATTTCGTCTAATTTATTTTTTTAAAATTAGGTATTTTTCCAAGAGGAATTCAAATATTTAATTTGTTTGGCCAAATGATTCTCAGAAAGTTTAAGATCTGAACTTGAAGTGCATCTCCCTAGAACAAATCTACAAAAAGAGCCAAAACATTCTTCCCTTATTTGCCCAAGGAAAGTTCTCTGATAACAATTGTTAAGTACTTGAATATTTATGCAGATAAATATAAAAATAAACCCACAATATCAACAATAATAATCCAAACCATTCACCAAAATATTGAACACAAGAATGTAGACAAAACTATTGAGGTAGGGTAACACCATATATTAATCCTTATGGAAGGATAACACTCCTCAAACAATACTTATTTGTAGAAATACAATATTCTTCACCATGAATCGATACATTGCTTACACTTATTTATATAACATTCTCTATCTTTTAGGAACATTCTAGAGAATGAATCTTCTAGAAATCTTATTTATTGTATCTAACTAATATAATGGACCTTATTTAATAATATAGTGGACCTAGTCCACCTTACATTGAATGACCTCCACTAATAATACATAACCACATTCTCATTGGGTACCTCCCTATCTACCCCATATTACCTCCCTAGGTATACTACATTATTCCTAAGAACCAAATACTTTCATACAGAAACACCAAAAATATTCAAAGAACAATATAGAAGAAACCACACTTTATTATAGAAAACCCTTGAGGTAGGGAAACCCCGTACAATGGATCCTATTGTGGAAGATATCCTCTCGTGTTCACTTGACTCTTCAAGGGGGAATTATCCTATTGACCTACAAGATCCAAAGAAAATACTTCTCAACTTGTCTCATTACATTGCTTGAACCACTTTATATAGTGCTACCACCCACCTATGAACATTCTAGAGGAGGAACCTTCTAATAAGTCCTCTTACATTTATTATATATAACTACCATAGTGAGCCTTATTTAATAATATAGTGGACCTAGTCCACCTTACATTGAATTTCATCCACTATTATGACTATGGGCCCTACACACCCCCCACTACCTCTCTGGCTACCTAACATTCCATCCCCCTTATGAAAGTGTTGTCCTCAATGATTATTATGAGGGTGTACAACTATATACCAGGGTTTGATGGATAAATGTGGACCATAGTGCTGAAGTATACTAGAAAAGCATGGTCCCATGTAGAAATGAAAGCAACCATGTTGAAGTAGTCCAACCTGCATTGTAAACCAGGGTCCCATGTCCAAGTGCTCATGTGAAATCCATGTAGAAGATATCGAAACCCAATAACCAATTGAAAATGATGCTCCAAAGATAGGCACCTATCATGTGGATCCAAATAAGAATATCCAACAACATAGTGGGAAAGGGTCGTAGAAGAATATAGAAGGAATAATACCACAGTAGAATATGCAGGATGGAAACTAGTAATAATCATTGGCTCCCAATTTGTCACATTGATGTTCTATACAAAAGGTGGAGTAGAGTCATCAAATAAAATATGAAAATAATTATCATCCCAAAAATGACAATTGTCCATATATCAATCATCACAATCGACCTCAAAATCATACCAAGCATATCTTTCTTGATTATATTCTTCCACAATATGCCTTGAAATTTTGGACTCTTGAATACATTCCTCTTGAATATGTTGCATTTCAACTTTGAGCTCTTGAATATGTTTCTCTTGAATATGTTGCATTTCAACTTTGAACTCTTCAATTGTTGTCTTGATGGCTCCCATGATTTGAGAGCGAATATCCATTGGAAACACCACATATAATATGCAAAACAGAAATATGAAAATGATTTATCCAATGGCACTGATCTGGTAGCAATATGAGCAGCCTACGAAAGGTTATGAACTCTACATTCCCACCATTGTCACGAAAACAGCCCAAAATAACTGATTTTAAATCAATGATATCTTCACTTCCAGAGCTCCAATTCAGACGATTTGTTTTTTGAAATTGGGTGAAATTGTGAGAGGGAATCAGATATGCAATTTTTTTTTGAAAAATCTAGCCCCAAATTCTACATAAATCAGAAAAATCATGCGATCGTCCATGGAAAAAACCCTAAAACTAACATATTTTAAAACTTCAATAAATTTACTTCCCAGACTCCGATTTGGACGATTTTTTATTTTTAAATTGTGTTTTTTTATGAGAGTAAATCATATATACAACTAATTTTGATAAATTGTGCAAATAAATCTACATAAATGTTCCGAAAAGTTGTGGCCGTCTTTTTCTTCTCTTGAAAAAAAAAATCTGAAAAAAATAAAAATATTTGCCCACACTTCTAGCCAATGAAAGTTCTATGATACCAATTTTTAAGAACCAAATACTTTCATATAAAAACACCACAAAGATTCAGAGAAAAATATAGAAGAAACAACAATTTATTATAGAAAACCCTTGAGGTAGGGAAACACCATACAATGGATCCTATTGTGGAAGGGATCCTCTCTTGTTCACTTGCCTCTTCGAGGGGGAATCCTCCTATTGAGATACACATTCCACATAAAATATTTCTCAACTTGTATCATGACATGTCTTCAACCCCTTTATATATTTCTACCACCCACCTATGAACATTCTAGAGGACGAATCTTCTAAAAGTGGAACCTTCTAAGAAGTCCTTTTACATTTATTATATATAACTACATAGTGAGCCTTATTTAATACTATAGTGGACCTAGTCCACCTTGCATTGAATGGCCTCCACTATTATCACTATGGGCCCTCTGCCCCCCCCCCCCACTACCTCTCTAACTACTTAACAGAGGTGGTGGAGAGAGAGAGATTTATTTTGAGAGGAAGGGGGGAAATATAGGAAAGGGAGGGTAGAGAGATATAAAGAGAGAAATGGGGGGAGAGTAGAGGAGAGAGAGGAAGGAGGATATAGTGAGAGTGAGAATAAAAACAATGAGAGAGATAAATAGGTGGTAGATGTAGGACAAAGAGGGAGGAGAGATAGTGGGAGGGAGGGGGAGAGATAGAGGGAGGACAGGGGTAGAGAGAGAATGTGTGAGTGTGAGAGGGGGGAACAACAAGAAAGATTGTGGGTTTGGACAAGGACGGGGTGGAGAGAGAGTGAGAATGATTGTGAGAGGAAGGGGGGAGATAGAGGCAAGGGGAGGTAGAGATATATAAAGAGAGAAATCGAGGATATGAATTGTGTGTGCGAGAGTTTGTGAGGATGAGAGAGATAGAAAAAGAGGGGAGGTAGAGAGATGTAGACAAAGGAGTGAGGTAGAGAGTGAGTGTGTTAAAGTGTGGGAGCGAGAGAGAGGAATACCTAGAGGGGGGATAGAAAGTGTGTGTGAGAGAGTGTGGGAGGGAGAGAGAGAAAGGAATAGAAAGGAAATAGAGACACTTTGTGAGAGGGAGAGAGGGAGAGAGAGGAAAATAGATACGGGGGTAGAGAGAGAGGTAAATGTAGGAGAGAAGGGTAGATGTAGGAGAGATAGAGGAGAGATAGTGGGAAAATGGAGGAGAGAGAGAGGGATGAGATGGGGAGAGAGAGAGTGCATGAGAGTGTGAGAGGGGGAGAGAAAAATTCAAAGAGTAGGGGCATAAACAAATATGGAGAAGGGCGGGGAGATGTGACATCCCCAAAAATAAAATATTTTCTGAAATTTAAATTTGCTTGAAATTTATTCCGTTTTTAGTAAATTTGAATTTGGAAAATTTTTGCCATTTATGGCAATTTTGAATTTTGAATTTGATATTTGGAATTAATTATTATGACTGTTTGGTAGAGATCTGATTTAACTCAACTAACTATTTGAATATGACACTTGTATAAAAATAGAATAATTATATTAATTGCAGGAGGACAAATGGAACAACCATGTTAAAATCAGTTGACCATGACTCCATGAGTGGGGAACATGTTGGAACTACCTCTGGGCTGATTATTACAAATGGAAAATTAGAGATTTGGCCATTGGCAGGCCCTGAAAAATCAAGGATTTAGAAAGCTGCGAAAATTCCCAAGGGAGGGAAAAAGACCTGGGCAAAATTGATAAATAACATATGTGAGGAGGCAGGACGCTGCAAAGTATGTTGGGGAAAAAAAATTTGAGTTCTCTTGCTGTTATGAGCACTACAGATTGAGTGTGAGGCAAGAGGAGTCTATTGGAACGGAAAGACATTTGTTGAGTAGGAGATTCCAAGTTTGCCCTCATGGATTCATGGTCAGGCTAGGGGGTGAATTGGGCAAGTGTTTTGACTGCCCTGTTCTATGGTTGGGAGGAACATGGTTGTTCCCTTTGTCTTCCTACAACCTAGCTCAGATCTGTTGCTATATTCCTCTCTATCTGAATTATTTTATACATGATGCAATGTATTTGTTAAATCTGAACTGAAATGCTTTCCATTTTCTGTTTAAATGCTCGAATATCCCATGCAGTGTATCCGTTAAATATGAATTGAAATTATGTTCCATCTCTTTGAATTATTTAGGAACAATTGTAATGCATCTATTTAATTTGGTATGGATGCAATAACCTAGGCGAAATTTGTTCAAGGATAATTGAAAGTAATTTATATAGTTAAATTCTTGAATAACCCCTTTGTAAACTAGGTTATTACCATGGAGGTAGTTGTAGGGTAATTACCAATATTTCAAAACTCCAGTGTACATAATTTATATATTGTAAATGGAATTGAACCTGAGAACTTTACATAGGGTATTTATACTTCGGTAAGAAAATCATGTGCCAAGTTACGATAATGATTGGGGTTTGTTTGGGTACCTAATAGTCCAAAAAAAAATAAAAGCCAAGTTCAACAAGAATCACAATCAATATTTCTTTTACCTATATATATATGCCTAAGTATTACAGTTGAAATGGATAGAATTATGAGTACAAAAGTTGTAAGTGATTTCTGCCGATATGTCTACAAATTTTTCCTTTTAGAGCTTAATCCCAATAGGGTTCACATACAACTAGAAGACATATAGATATTCAATTTATATATATATATATATATATATATATATATATATATATATTCCGGTAAGAAGTAGGAGTTTATAGAAGTATAATGCTCCGTAAGCATAAGGGTTCAGAGATGTTTATTCAAGACCATTACCGATAAAATAACTTAGACTTTTGTTTAATGGCATAAACCGTAGAGAACAAAATGGTGTGAAAAACAGAGGTCAATCGAGTTTCGATGATTACACATGCCGAACAAAAAAGACAAAGACCATGTTGTACGCCGAATCGTGAAATGTGAAAAGACTGTGGCCCAACGTTGTGGGGTTTAGGGGTTCAGGATTTCAGGGATTATGAACACTTGACGCGCAAACAAAATGAAATAAGAAATGCCGAATCGAGAAATGTGAAAAAACCGTGGCCCAACGTTTTTGGGGTTTCGGGGTTCGGGTTTTCAGAGTTTAATAGATAAAAGGAACTCCGCGTATGTGTAACAAGAAAGTCTCGAATGCCGAAATATCAGCCTTGCAATTAAAAGCACAATTAAATGTACATAACATATCTTTGACAAACTTAGACTCCATTCTTCCTTTTGATTTCTCTGTATAGATTCCATTATATGATGATAATGATCTAATAAATGTCGGTGTATAAACAAGAACGACAATGACTGAGTACTCGTATATTTCGGTAAGAAGATATGCAAAGAAATAAAATCACTAAAGCATCGATGCATGAAAAGGATACGCATTTAATAGGATTATATGCATATATTTATATCTTGCTTGATATTTGTACAACATATTAATATTCTAGATCCCTTTTTATTTTGTTGAGATGTGATTCAAAAGATGTGGGCCTTTGGAAATGCATAGATTCCATACAACACATATGAACTCGGATTGTACAGACAACAACTATGAAAAAACAATAGAGAACAACATTCTAACTAAACCTTAGTAAAATTTCTGGAATTCGTAACGACAAAAGATATGATGGTTGAATTCCTTTTTGAGGAGTCATTCAATAACAGACCCTTACTCGGCAAGAATGATGGTTCATTTTTTTTCCACCCCAAAAGATTTTACATCTCTTAAACTATAACCTTGCTCTCCTCTATCCTGAACCAACACTTACACCTTTCACGACTTGAAGAGACAAGGGATCTTTCCCTTTGGTTTCCTGGGTGCCAAAATGCCGAAAACCTTTTTCACGCTAAATCGATTTGGGGTTTCGTGTACCAGAATCTCACGCCTTGTGGAGACAAGTGATCTTGCCCTTTGGTTTTTCGGGTGCCGAAATGACAAAAACCTTTTTCACGCTAAACCGATTTGGGGTTTCATGTACTAGAATTCGTGACTTGTGGAGACAAGGGATCTTGCCCTTTGGTTTCCTGGGCACCAAAACACCGAAAATATTTTTCACACTAAATCCATTCGGGGTTTCGTGTACTGTAATTTTCCAACTTGTAGAGACAAGGGATCTTGCCCTTTGGTTTCTCGGGTGCCGAAATGTCGAAAACCTTTTTCACGCTAAATCGATTTCGGGTTTTCGTATACCAAGATTTCATGACTTATGAAAACGAGGGATCTCTCCCTTTTGTTTCTCGGGTGACGAAATGCCAACTGGCAGCCACGTGTCCCTTCAATGGATGATTGCAATCTTTTAACCATGATCAATAGTTGTGATATTTTTGGGATGATCAATGGTAGCGATCAATCATGGCTTTCTCCTTTCGATAATTTGGGGGAGTCTTCACTCCCATTTCTCCGTTGTCCAAATCCCCGATGGGATTGGATCTTTGACATCTTTCCTCCAAATTGGATGGTCTTGATGCTTTCTGGACCTGACGAGCCCTCTTCCTTCTTTTTTTACGAGGTTTAAACCTCACACACCTTTTCTAGATCCGACGACTCTCACAATTTCAGCACTTCTCCCTGAAGTGTCTCCACCGTTCATTCAACTGCTCTCCTGTGCGACCTCTCAAAGGTTAAACTCTATGTGTCCATATCCTTTTGATATAATGATAATTGTGCTTCCCCCTGATCTTTATTTCTCTGAACCTCAAAGGTTCCTTCGACCTAAGTTTAGATGTTGTCTATATACATATGAGTATGTTGGAGTATTTTGAGAGTTAGGGAAGTGATAGAATTATGGATGTAATTTATCCACATAATATTTTCGGTTCAGATTAAAACTAGACTGGCGTAATAATGTCATTATGGATAGAAATGAGTCTTACCTTCGCTTAAATTCTAAGCTTAAACGAAATAGAATTATGTCATAGATTTTTTTTTTTTTTTATGGTGAATTTGAGGTTCATTACATATGGTATCAGAGAAAAAACTACAACACTAGGCCTGAATAGGGCCACATTAATTTCTTAGTATATATTTTGATTTATGAAAAAACTGATAAATCTTGTGGTTACAAACATAAATCCTTTCTATTTTGTGTTGATTATGGAAGCTCAAGAAGGTGCAGAAATCATGATGGAAGGAAATCCACAGCAAGGACCTCCAGGAGATCCAAGACATAACAATGATGGAATGTCACCCATAGAGGTGTTGGAAACAATGAGGAATCTTATTGTTGAACTATAGGTTTTCAAGGCCGATAATGAAAAATTGAACAAAGCACAGCAGGAATAGCAAGAGATAAATGAAGTCCTCCTGCATAGTATAGTAACCAAGAAAATCCAAAAATATGATAACCATGATGAAGAAGTTACGAAAAGGGCCTCCAAGAATTATGGACCAGAAACATAAAAATGAGACAGTTCGTCTGAAGGGACACCTTTAGGTGAGGACAAAACTATACCAGATAGAAAAAGAAAACAAGTAGACCACCTTGAAGGAGAATTTAAAAAGATTAAACCAGCTACCTTTGATGGAGAATCCAGGATAGGAGAAGAAGTTGAGGCATGATTATTAGACATCAAAAAATACTTCCAGATCTATAACTATTCTAGCAACATGAAGGTTAGAATGGCCATATAAAATCTGAAGGGGAAGGGCAACATTTGGTGGTAGGACCTGAAATTGGCCAAGGGCCTAAAGGAGAAACAGTTGGAATGGTCCGACTTTAAGAGGTATTTCAAGAAACAATACCTTTATGAAAGCTATTATGAAAGGAAGACGAAAGAATTTTACAAGTTACAAATCAGACAGATGACTATCGAGGAGCTTATAAATAAATTCATGGAATTACTAAGGTTCGTACCGTACATCCGGGAGGAGAAAGTAAAAATCCAATGATTCTTAAGCTGTTTACCACAGGTCTACTGGGACAGAATTGAGTTTGACAACCCCAAATCCTTGAGTGAGGTATTCAGGAAAGCATGCATCTTCTATGACCAGTATAAATAGTGGGTAGAGTTTCTCAACACCTGGAAGGATAAGAAGCAAGATCGAATGAACCAACGAAAGAAGGGATACCAGCCAACTCCTTATCGGAATGCAAAATTTTCTTTCCCAAGGAAGGATTTTCACTCCAATCATCCAAATACACAAGGTAGTGGTAAACCGATAAACCTAGGAATGAAGAAGTTTGGGGACAACTCCCACGAGCCATTAAAGTTTCGGGAGTGTGGAGAGCCTCATCTAAGGAGGAACTGTCCACGTTTAATTGTAGCAAACATAACTGGTGTTCATAATTTGTAGGAAGCCTTGATAGTGGGAGACATGGGCAGAAGTTTGCATCGAATAAATGCAACCATAGATGGTCGACAAGCTGACCACCAGTCCTCGGTGGTAGAAGTCGAAGGTAAAATCAATGACACTCAAATTTCTATTTTAATTGACCCTGGAGCTACGTTAAGTTATATTACTCCTGATGTAGTAGATTCGAATAAACTTAAGAAACTGAAGCACGCAAAATCATGGATTGTACAACTAGAAACAAGCACTAAAAGGAAAGTAGTTGACTTTATTTTTGATCTTGAGTTCAACTTAGATGGTCAAAATATAAGGACCAATCCAAACATCCTACTACTAGGATCTTATGATATGATTATCGGAATGGATTGGTTGGAACAACACAAAGAGGTACTAGACTATTATACAAATATACTTAGCTATAAAGATAATTTTTGCACTATTAGAACAACCCAAGGCATTCCCAAACTTGTATCAGTCGGACAAGTTTCAGCAATGCAACTCAAGAAATGTGTTAGAAAGGGATGTCAATTTTACGCCATCCAAGTGACGAATCTATTAGAAAAATAAGATAAGCCCAAGTTAGAAGACTTTGCTTCCCTACGGGAATTCAGAGACACGTTTGTGGATGAGATACCTGAATTTACTCCTAGAAGGGAAATAGATTTCTCCATAGAATTACTACTCGGATCAACCCTTATCTCAAAATCACCCTACCGAATGAGTCTACCAGAAATGACATAATTAAAAAATACAATTACAAGAATTGTTGGACAAAGAGCACATCAGACCGAGTGTCTTGCCATGGGAAGCACCAGTCCTCTTTGTGAAAAAGAAAGACGATACTCTAAGACTATGTATTGATTATAGACAACTGAACAAAATGACTATTAAGAACAAATACCCCTTACCAAGGATAAACGATCTGTTCGATCAAGTGGGTGGAGTCAAGATCTTTTCAAAGTTGGATTTACGATCCAATTATCATCAAATTAGGATAAAGACAAGGACATAAACAAAACATCTTTTCAGACAAGATATGGACACTACAAATTCATAGTCATACCTTTTGGACTCACTAATGCGCCAGTCACATTTATGTGCCTGATGAAGAGTATTTTCAGTCAATACTTAGACAAGTTTGTGGTAGTATTTATCGATGATATTTTGGTCTATTCAAAAATGGATAAAGAACATGATGAACACTTAATGATAGTGATGTAAACGTTGAGAAAAAACAAATTGTACACCAAATTTAACAAGAGTGGCTTTTATCAAAAAGAAATATAATATCTAGGACATGTAATTTCAGCAGAAGGCATTGTCGTAGACTCAGAGAAGACAAAAACCATTATGGAATGGCCAGTGCCTAAGGATGTAGCAGATATCCGATCATTCATGGGAATCACCGGATATTACCGTAGGTTTATAGAAGGATTTTCCAAGATAGCCTACCCTATCACATCATTACAAAATAAAGGGACCAAGTTTAACTGGTCGCAAAAGTGTCAAGACAGTTTCAACAAGATGAAAGAATTATTGACATCAGCGCCCATTTTGAAGGTAGCAGGCCCAGATAAAGACTTCATAGTATGTGTTGATGCAAGTAAAGAGGGACTAGGTGGTGTCCTAACTCAGGAAGGACACGTTATTTGTTATGAGTCTCAAAAACTAAAGGAACATGAGTGAAATTATGTCACTCACGATTTAGAATGGGCAGCGGTAATACACGCATTAAAAATGTGGCGACAATACATAATGGGAAGGAAATTTATACTATTGACGAATAATAGCGGTGTGAAATGTCTGTTTAGTCAGCCAGAGCTCAATGCACGACAAGCTAGATGGTTAGCCTTCTTGAGCGAATTTGAATTCGAAGTCAGACATATCAAGGGAAAAGAAAATAAAGTAGCAGACACTTTAAGTAGAAGAGTCCATGGGTTATTTGAGGTAAATATCAGCAGGGCAGAAAGTGATTTGGAACAAAAGGTAAGGACAGCTGGTATTAGTGATGAAAATTACACTAAGATGATGGCAGAATTACAAAACAATATTGCAGACTCATATAAACCAGATCTAAGTGTCGACAAGAAGGGATTATTAATATTTAAAAACATACTTTATATACTAGATTCAATAGATTTAAAATTAACAGTTTTGGACGAAGTGCATAAGAAACCGTATTCTAGTCATCCAAGTTACCAAAAAACGATAACAACACTTAGAAAATTGTTTTAATGGCCTAATATGAAAGGAAAAACAACATAATACTTGGCTAGGTGCCAGGATTGTCAGCAGGTCAAGGTTGAACACTAGCATCCAGCCATCCTATTACAACCATTACTAGTACGAGAATGGAAATGGGAGACCATATCGGTGGACTTTATAACGAGTTTGCCTAAAACTTAGAAACATAATGATTCTATCATGGTTATAATCGATAAACTCAGTAAGTCTGCACACTTTATTCCTATAAAGTCTACTTTTAAAGCTATAAACATTGCTGAAATATTCATGAAAGAAATTTTTAGAATGCATAGTATTCCTAAAATGGTGATTTCAGATAGAGACGTAAACTTCACATCTGCTTTTTGGAAGGAATTGTTTGCAGGGATAAATACTATTTTGAATTTTAGTACGAGTTATCATCCACAAATGGATGGACAGACTCAAAGGACAAACCAAATCATAGAGGATATGCTCCACATGTATGTAAGAACAAAACCGAACAATTGGGAAGACTACCTACACTTGGTAGAATTTGCATATAACAATGGGTATCAAACTTCGGCTAAGTTGAGCCCTTTCGAAATACTATATGGTAGAAAGTGTACAACTCCAATTATATGGGATAACCCAACTGACAGACTCATGGTTGGCCCAGAGATGCTCCAAGAAATGGAGAACATGGTAAGAAAAGTACAACAGAACTTGAAAGAAGCATAGGACAGACAAAAAAAATATGCAGATCAGAAAATAAGACACTTGGAATTTCAAGTGGGAGACCATGTTTACTTGAAGTTCAAAACTCGAAAATGCTCGCTGAAGTTAGGGAACTGTACCAAACTGGCACCCAAGTTTTTTGGGCCCTTCGAGATACTAGCTCGAATTAGATCCATAGCATATCAATTTGCACTTCCAACTAATCTAAGAATTCATAATGTATTTCATGTTTCGTTGCTAAAAAAGTATATTCATGACCCTACTAATAAGATTGATTAGAGCTTGGTGCAGGTGGAACCTGAAGGCGATTTTCAGGTGGAACCCCTACACATTATGGACCAAAGAGAAATAACACTTAGGAACAGAGTTGTCGCTCAGGTAAAGGTGCAATGGAAGCACTTTAGTCCTAGGGAGGCCACTTGGAAGTTGGAAGGAGATTTGTGGAAATATCATCCAATCCTGTTCCAGGAAAGGAACGAACACTGAGGATAGTCTTTTACTGAAGGGGGAAAGGATGTGACATCCCCAAAAATAAAATATTTTTTGAAATTTAAATTTGCTGGAAATTTATTCCATTTTTAGTAAATTCGAATTTGGAAATTTTTTTCCATTTATGGCAATTCCAAATTTCTAATTTGATATTTGTAATTAATTATTATGACTGTTGGGTGGAGATCTGATTTAAATCAACTAACTATTTGACTATGACACTTGTATAAAAATAGAATAATTATATTAATTGTAAGAGGACAAATGGAATAGCCATGTTAAGATCAGCTGACCATGACTCCATGATTGGGGAACATGTTGGAACTACCTATGGGCTGATTATTACAAATGGAAAATCATAGATTTGGCCATTGGAAGCCCCTGAAAAATTAGGGATTTAGAAATATGTGAAAATTCACAAGGGAGGGAAAAATACCTGGGCAAAATTGATAAATAGCATATGTGAGGAGGTAGGACACTGCCAAGTATGTTGGGGAAAAAGATTTTGAGTTCTCTTGTTGTTATGAACACTACGGATTGAGTGTGAGGCAAGAGGAGTCTGCTGGAATGGAAAGACATTTGTTGAGGAGGAGATTCCAAATTTTCCCTCATGGATTCATGGTCATGCTAGGGAGTGAATCGGGCAAGTGTTTTGACTGACCTGTTCTACAGTTGGGAGGAACGTGGTTGTTCCCTTTGTCTTCCTGCAAGATGATTTAGATATGTTTCTATATTCCTCTCTATCTGAATGATTCTATATATGATGCAATGTATTTGTTAAATCTGAACTGAAATGCTTTCCATTTTCTGTTTAAATGCTCGTATATCTGAAGCAGTGTATTCGTTAAATCTGAATTGAAATTGTGTTCCATGTCTTTGAATTATTTAGCCACAGTTGTAATGCATCTATTTAATTTTCTATGGATACAATAACCTGGGCGAAATCTGTTCAAGGATAATCAGAAGTAAATTATATGGTTAAATTCTAGAATATTCCATTTGTAAACTAGGTTATTACCACATAGGCAATTGTAGGGTAATTACCAGTATTTCCAAACTCCGGTGTACAGAATTTATCTATTGTAAATGGAATTGAACCTGAGAAATTTACATAGGGTATTTATACTTCGGTAAGAAAATCATGCGCCAAGTTACAATAATTATTGGGGTTTGTTTGGGTGCCTAGTAGTCAAAAAATAAATAAAATCCAAGTATGATAGGAATCACAATCAATATTTCTTATATATATATATATATATTCCTAAGTATTACAGTGGAAATGGACAAAATTACGAGTACAAAAGTTGTAAGTGATTTCCATCGATATGTCTACAAATTTTTCCTTTTAGAGCTTAATCCCAACAGGGTTCACATACAACTGGAAGACAGATAGATATTCAATATATATATATATATATATATATATATATATATATATATATTCCAATAATAAGTAGGAGTTTACAAAAGTATAATGCTTCGTAAGCATAAGGGTATGGAGACATTTATTCAGGACCTTCATCGATAAAATAACTTAGACTTTTGTTTAATGGCATAAACCGTAGAGAACAAAATGGTGTGAAAAACAGAGGTCAATCAGTTTTTGTCGATTACACATGCTGAACACAAAAGACGAAGACCACGCTATATGCCGAATCGCAAAATGTGAAAAGATTGTGGCCCATTGTTGCGGGGTTTCGGGGTTCAAGATTTTGGGGTTTACGAACACCTGACGTGCAAACAAAATGAAATAAGGAATGCCAAATCGCGAAATGTGAAAATACTGTGGCCCAACGTTTTCGTGGTTTCGGGGTTCGGGATTTTGGAGTTTAATAGAGCAAAGGAACTCCGCGTATGTATAACAAGGAAGTCTCGAATGCTGAAATATCATCCTTGCAATTAAAAGCACAATTAAATGTGCATAACTGATTACTTTGACAAACTTAGACTCCATTCTTCCTTTTCATTTCTCTGTATAGAATCCCTTAGATGATGATAATGATCTAAGAAATGTCGATGTATAAATAGGCACGAAAATCACTGAGTACTCGTATATTTCGGTAATAAGATATGCAAAGCAATAACATCACTAAAGTATCGATGCATGACAAGGATACGCATTTAATAGGATTATATGCATATATTTCTATCTTGCATGATATCTATACAACAGATTAATATTCTAGAGCCCCTTTTCTTTTGTTGAGATATGATTCAAAAGAGGTGGGCCTTTGGAAATGCATAGATTCCATACAATGCATAAGAGCTCAAACTGTACAGACAACAACTACGGAAAAATAGTAGAGAACAACATTCTAACTAAACCTTAGTAAAATTTCTAGAATTCATAACGACAAAAGATATGATGGTTGAATTCCTTTTTGAGGAGTCATTCAATAACAGACCCTTACTCAACAAGAATGATGGTTCATTTTTTTTCCACTCCAAAATATTTTACAGCTCTAAAACTATAGTCTTTCTCTCCTCTGTCCTGAACCAACACTTACACCTTTCGCGACTTGTGGAGACAAGGGATATTGCCCTTTGGTTTCTTGGGTGCCGAAACACTGAAAACCTTTTTCACGCTAAACCGATTCGGGGTTTCATGTACCAAAATTTTGCAACTTGCGGAGACAAGGGATCTTTCCCTTTGGATTCCCAGGTGCCGAAATGCCGAAAAAAAATTTCACGCTAAACTGATTCGGGGTTTCGTGTACCAAAATTTTGCGACTTACGGAGAAAAAGGATCTTTCCCTTTGGTTTCCCAGGTGCCGAAAATCCAAAAACCTTTTTCACGCTAAACTGATTTGTGGTTTCGTGTACCAGAATTTTGTGACTTGCAGAGACAAGGGATCTTGCCCTTTGGTTTCTCGGGTGCCGAAATGCCGAAAACCTTTTTAACGCTAAACTGATTCAGGATTTCGTGTACTAGAATTTCACGACTTGCGGAGACAAGGGATCTTTCCCTTTGTTTTCTCGAGTGCCGAAATGTCGAAAACATTTTTCATGCTAAATCGATTCGGGGTTTTCGTATACAGAGATTTAACGACTTACGAAAATGAGGGGTCTTCCCCTTTGGTTTCCTTGGTGCCGAAGCGCCAACCGATAGCCATGTGTCCCTCTAATGGATGGCTGCGATGTTTTAACCACGATCAATAGTTGTGATATTTTAGGGATGATCAATGGTCATGATCAATCCTAGCTTTCTCCTTTTAAGAATTTGGGGGAGTCTTCACTCCCGTTTCCCCAGTGTCCAAATCCACGATGGGCTTGGATCTTTGACATCTGTCCTCCAAATTCAATGGTCCCGATGCTTTCGGGACTTTATGAGTCCTATTCCTTCTATTGTTACAAGGTTTAAAACTCACACACCTTTTCTAGATCCGATGACTCTCACAATTTAGACACTTCTCCCCAAAGTGTCTCCACCGTTCATTCAGTTTCTCTCCTACACGACCTCTCAGAGGTTAAACTCTGTGCATCCAGATCCTTTTGATCTAACGACATTTGTGCATCCCCTTGATCTTTATTTCTCTTAACCTCAAAGGTTCCTTCGACCTAAGTTTAGATGTTTCCTATATACATATGAGTATGTTGGAGTAGTTTGAGAGTCAAGGGAAGTGATAGAATTATGGACATAATTTATCCACATAAGCTTTTCGGTTCGAAGTAAAACTAGACTGGTGTAATAATGTCATTATGGATAGAAATGAGTCTTACCTTTGCTTAAATTCTAAGCTTAAACGAAATAGAATTATGTCCAAGATTTTTTTTTTTTAATGGTGAATTTGAGGTTCATTACAGCAGAGAGCAAGAAAAATATGAGGGGTTTAGACAGAGAGGGAGAGAGAAGAGAGGGATAAAGAGAAAGGGGTAGAGATAGGGATAATGAGAGGAAGGGAAGAAAAGAGGGAGACATAGAAGGGGGTTAGAGAGAGAATGATGGGAAGGGGGGGATATAGAGGGAGATAGAAAGTGGGAATAGAGAGAGAAAGAGGGGAAAATAGAGTGAGGTTGAGATTGACAACAAGGGGAGAGAGAAAGGGTGGAAGACAGAGCCCAGACTGAAGGACAAAGGGGCAGAGAGAGAGAGAGAGAGAGAGAGAGAGAGAGAGATGTCAAGGTAAGGTCTAGCTATAGGTATTTCCATGCCTTTTGATATCTAAGTCTTTCCATGTATAGGTATTACAATGTATAAGAGTGTGAGGGAGAGAGGGAGAGAGTGAGAGACATACGGGGGGGGTAGAGAGGGAGAGTGAGAGTGATATAGTGAGGGGGGGTATATGTAGGAGAGGGAGGACACATATAGATAAATAAATGATTTATGGGAGAACACACATGTTCCTAGAGCGCATACACACTCCTAGAACCAGTGCATGATCCTAGAATGTGTGTGCAATACTAGAACACATGCATGCTCTTAGAGCCCATGCGTGCTATTTCGAATTCAATTTTTTGGGGTGGGATTGCCAAGGTATATGATGACTTGGTTGGATCATATTTTGGTTCGTGATGACAAACCTAGTGGTTCAGTTTGCAAATTGATAAAAACCTCCATTTTTGTGAATACCCCTCTATATCTTTGTCTTTGGCATTCTTTTTCTATAGTATAAACAATTTAGTTGTTGACGAATCTATATACATAGATCGAGTCAACTATGCATATTTCAAATATATAATTTAAAAAAATATATATTGTTTACTATTTTTAATGTATTTTTCTCTTCACCTATATAAAAACCCTAGAATACATACCTCTCTTATTTCTTCTATAAATTTTTCTCGGCTTAATCATTTCTCACATGAGTTGTATGCGGAACTAGATGATACAAATACCTACGATATAAAAATAAAATAAAATTGTTTTGATCATGTTAATCCCCTCTTAGCCTGCAAGAACAAAAGACATTGTAATTTCATGCATATGTTGACTTTGATAATATATATATATATATATATATATATATATATATATATATATATATATATATATATATATATATATATATATATATATATATATATATATATATAATATATATTAAAAATTTCAAAAAAATACATAACACAATAAAAATGGGTTCTCTACAAGTATACAAGTTTTTGGAACGAAATTCCATCATTAATATACTTAACACCTGCACGAAAAAAAACATATACCTTATATTTTGTTGGAAAAATAAGATACCAATGTTATAAAAAATAAAATTTTACCTAGTTATTCACAATGTCTATCAATAAAAGTTGGATATTGAGAAATCTAATTCAATTTCCTATGTTTCATCTTTTTACACCATATTCAAATTCATTGTAAAACTACCTTGAATAATCCCTCCAAGTTAACATATTTTTTTTTTCGAGATTTGCATTTCCACTAACGCGTCATGAGAGACCATCATTAGCTTTCACTCACCCATACAAAAATTGATGAGTTGAAGGAAAAAACTAGTAGGCTAGACCTAGCCAATACCCAAATAGAGAATGAGGTTTCCTACTTGTATGCCTCTATTGATGAGCTTCTTAAAGAGTTTATCACCTTAAGGAAGAAAATATCTAATTATTTAATGAATATCAGAAATTGAAGAAGATTATGATCTTTTCATGTTGCAAATGGATAAGAAAGGTGAAACCATTAAATGCTTATATGATTGCAAACATGGGTTTGAACTAGAACTAATTGTATGGAAAATGTTATTGATTTTTTGACATGTCCTCAAGTTTTTCTGGCTGCTAAGTTGTCTTTTCTACCAATTAAAAAAAAGATACTATAGGTACTGGGTCCCAATTGTTAAGTGAGTTAAAATACCCTAGAGAATCTCTTGGATATGATGAACATTCATTTGCAAATAAGACCGCTTTTACAAAGTCTAAACGAGTCTTGTTTGTTGTAGGAGACTAAATTGTAGAAAAATAAACCAACTATTAATTATTCTATTTAGGGGACTCAAAATTTTGTTGATGATAATATACCACAATTTAAAACTATTATTGCAGATGATATTGGTATTGATCATGGCCTAAACATTCATTCTATAGTCTTTCAAAAATAAACAATTATTTATGCACATAGACCCCCTCCACGAAACAAAAAAATGACTACAAAGGTGTACATACCCTTCCACGCAACAATTTGACTACAAAGCTTTACATACCCTACCCCCCATGAATTTGAACATGTGATTTTTCCAACATTAGAACCCCCTCGGCCCAATGGTTTACCGAGGTTTACATACCATACTCCCTCTTGATTTGAACCTATGAGATCCCAAGAAGAAACACATGTTCTTAACCATTAGGCCAATTATATTATACTTAGTATTTGTTTGAAGTGCTTTTTTTAATATTGAAGAAATCAACTATTTCATTGTACATTTAAACCTTTATAATTGGCTACCTATTTTTTATAATATTAATTAAATAATAAATTTTATTTCTATAATCTAAGCATTTTATTTCAATGCATATTTTTTTTTACTTTGAAAGGAAATTACTATATAATTATTTAAAGGTATATATATTTTTTTACTTTGACAGGGAATTACTATATGTATATTACAAAAAATAATTAAAATTTTGATATTCTTTTTTTTTTGACAATCACTAATTTTTTTTTAATTTTTTTATTATACTAAATAATTTTGATTTTCCATTAAATATAATGGGAATAATTAAAATAAAAGTTTATATAATTTATACCATATAGTATATTTTGATCAATTATATTCAAGATTTATAAGTGAGTTAAAATAGCTTAGAGCATCTCTTAGATATGATGAACATTTATTTATAAATAACATTTGTTTTACAAAGTCTAGAAGAGTCATGTTTGTTGTAGGAGGAAGTCATTTATTTACCAATAACACTTGTTTTAGAAAGTTAAAAAAAATCTTGTTTGTTGTGGGAGGAAGTCATTCCACTAAATTGTAAAAAAAAAATTAACTATTAATTAATTATTTTATTTAAGGTATTCAAAATTTTACTATAATAATATGATAACTATTATTACGCCGAAAAGCTTGGACCTATTGACAATGGGCAGATTTAATAGGGGTTTAGTGCTTAATAAGTTTTCTATGGTATGGCTGGAATATTCTTAGTAGTCACACAAAATAAATGGTTGTGATTTCAATCATTAACTTCCTAGCTATTATAAAGACATCAGTTTATGTGTTTACTTTTTTACATTTACCTAATCATATTTAAAAATTACTTTGATAGCTAACTGATTGCCACGTAAGTGATTAACAAAAATTAAAATATTAACACCAGATAAATGAAGTCCAACAGTTTATTTGTTAATAGATAATAAAATTTAATATATTCTTTTAAAAATTCATTTCATCTTCTCAGCCTTTCGGCGTTCACGAGCAACTATTTTGCTGTTGTGCTAGTTGTAAATGATATTGATATTGATTATGGTCTAAACATTCATTCTATATTTTTTTTGAAAATAAGAAATTATTGAAAAATATTAAACAAAAATTATAATTTTTAAATATAATTTTATTATATTTTGAAAATATAAAATTACTTTCAATAATATTGATATTGATTATGGCCTAAACATTCATTTTATATTTTTTTGGAAATAAACAATTATTGAAAAATATTAAACAAAAATTATAATTTTTAAGTATAATTTTATGGTACATGGAAGAATTGCAAAAACTAAGAGATGTCAACGAGAGCAGCAGCGATTAGGTTTTGATCGCTGATCTAGGGTTCTGCAGATCTTTCGTGGTGCGGGGGTCCAGCAATGGCCCCATTGGGGCATCCGCCACCCAGCGGAGGAGGGCCAACGAGCGACTCTTACAGTCAAGCTACAGCCGACGGCAAAGATGCAAAAAGAACCAAGCGGCCAGCCTTTGAGCGGCCACCAGACATATACTCGACCCTATGGGAAGAAGGCACGTCCAAGGACCGAGAAATGGAGATTGACCACGAGAAACCAACCTCTATCCCCACAACGGCTGCTCCATGGAAACCTGGTAAGTGTATCCCACAAGCTCCACAAGCCCCCAAATATGTGATTAGTTCCCCACGCATAGAGGAGAAAAAACAATTCATGAGAGATTACGCCCTTGTGGGAAATTTTTTAGGGCTTTGGCCCTCAGAACGAGATCTGATCCATTGGATCCAGTATTGGTGGAAACCAAAGGGTCACTATGAACTGCAACTAGGATCCAAAGGCTTCTTCACAATAATCTTCTACAATCTGGAAGACTGTAACCGAGTCTTCGACGGAGGACCATATTTCTTCAACTTGACAGGCCTCTTCCTACGCTTCTGGATGGAGAAATTCAGCCCCGAAAAGGAAGACTTTGCTCATGCGCCTGTATGGATCAGATTATACTCTCTTCCACAAGAGTTCTGGCTTGAGGAGGTTCTGGTGGGTATCGGTAACACCATTGGCATATATGTCAAATCGTCGGAGGCTACGAAGAAAAGGCGTTATACCTCCTATTCTCGCATCTGCGTCTACTTGAATATAACTAAGGCGCTCCCTGGGTCCATCATTCTGGAATATCAAGACGAGGACTGGGTCCATACCATTGATTATGAACATATTCCATTCCATTGTCGTAGGTGTCATGAGCATGGACACCTGTTCAGAGAATGCCCCCTCAACAATGCTCCAAAAGAAGGAAACCGAGACGGTAACAAAGACAAGAACAACTTCACTCAACCCACAGGAAAAAGGCGACCAGGAAGCAGAAGACAACCAGCCCAGGTAAGTAAGGATCCATCCACTAGCAATAGATTTATAGCATTGCACGACCAGCCTGAAAACCCTGTAGAGCATCCACCGCCAAACGAGCCACCACCAGCCACTGGTTCTCAATCTCCCAAGCAAGGGGAAGACCAAAACCCTCTGAGCACGGGCGCAGAAATTGCTTCCCCAAACGAGAATCAGGAAATCCACATTCCTGTGGACGCAGAGCACGGAGAAACGGAAATGGAACTAGAAGAGCCAGATCTAGCAGGGGTGGATCTGGAACATCTTGAGCATATGTACAGACAGCAGAAACTCTTCACAATTCTCAGAGATCAACTTCGAAAGGTGCATAAGGTATATCTTAACTCCTCCGCTGGATCCACAGCCAGAGCCAATCAAGGGTTGGGAATCCAAAGCAGTCAATCCAAAAGCACTGGTAAAACCCAGAAAGATGAAAAGAGAAGAGGACGAAAATCCACCAACAATCTTATACAAGAAATCGGGCACTTCATGGTTAATTCAGGCCAAATCCACCTTATCTCGGATACCTTTCCTCCCCTCCCCAACCCCCCATCATCATGAAGATTATCTCTTGGAACATTAGAGGCCTCAATGGGCGTAGCAAGCACAAATTGCTACGCGAGCTGATCATGGCAGAAAAACCTGACATCGTCCTTCTGCAGGAAACAAAATGCGCCTCAGAAGATGTGGATAAATTACTCCCCTATTGTTGGAAGAAAGGGGCATCCGTTGCGATAGACGCCACAGGAACAGCAGGGGGACTAGCTATCCTCTGGAACACAAATTCAATTCTTCTTGAGAACTTCATTGCTACACGAGGTTCCATCACTACAGACTACATACTCATTGGTTCTGATAAACCAGGACATTTAACCAATGTCTATGGTCTAGCCACAACAGGGGAAAAAGCAGCCTTCCTTCGAAACCTAGATTTCCTGGCTGCCCTACATCAGCACAATAAATGGATCATAGGAGGTGATTTCAACCTCATCCGTAGTCTGGAAGAGAAAAGAGGTGGCTCAAGAAGATTGGACCAAGAAACTAGCAATTTCAACA
>JZKD02S0359447.1:326806-392005 GCA_000966675.3 Picea glauca | reverse complement strand
AAGACTTTGCTCATGCGCCTGTATGGATCAGATTATACTCTCTTCCACAAGAGTTCTGGCTTGAGGAGGTTCTGGTGGGTATCGGTAACACCATTGGCATATATGTCAAATCGTCGGAGGCTACGAAGAAAAGGCGTTATACCTCCTATTCTCGCATCTGCGTCTACTTGAATATAACTAAGGCGCTCCCTGGGTCCATCATTCTGGAATATCAAGACGAGGACTGGGTCCATACCATTGATTATGAACATATTCCATTCCATTGTCGTAGGTGTCATGAGCATGGACACCTGTTCAGAGAATGCCCCCTCAACAATGCTCCAAAAGAAGGAAACCGAGACGGTAACAAAGACAAGAACAACTTCACTCAACCCACAGGAAAAAGGCGACCAGGAAGCAGAAGACAACCAGCCCAGGTAAGTAAGGATCCATCCACTAGCAATAGATTTATAGCATTGCACGACCAGCCTGAAAACCCTGTAGAGCATCCACCGCCAAACGAGCCACCACCAGCCACTGGTTCTCAATCTCCCAAGCAAGGGGAAGACCAAAACCCTCTGAGCACGGGCGCAGAAATTGCTTCCCCAAACGAGAATCAGGAAATCCACATTCCTGTGGACGCAGAGCACGGAGAAACGGAAATGGAACTAGAAGAGCCAGATCTAGCAGGGGTGGATCTGGAACATCTTGAGCATATGTACAGACAGCAGAAACTCTTCACAATTCTCAGAGATCAACTTCGAAAGGTGCATAAGGTATATCTTAACTCCTCCGCTGGATCCACAGCCAGAGCCAATCAAGGGTTGGGAATCCAAAGCAGTCAATCCAAAAGCACTGGTAAAACCCAGAAAGATGAGAAGAGAAGAGGACGAAAATCCACCAACAATCTTATACAAGAAATCGGGCACTTCATGGTTAATTCAGGCCAAATCCACCTTATCTCGGATACCTTTCCTCCCCTCCCCAACCCCCCATCATCATGAAGATTATCTCTTGGAACATTAGAGGCCTCAATGGGCGTAGCAAGCACAAATTGCTACGCGAGCTGATCATGGCAGAAAAACCTGACATCGTCCTTCTGCAGGAAACAAAATGCGCCTCAGAAGATGTGGATAAATTACTCCCCTATTGTTGGAAGAAAGGGGCATCCGTTGCGATAGACGCCACAGGAACAGCAGGGGGACTAGCTATCCTCTGGAACACAAATTCAATTCTTCTTGAGAACTTCATTGCTACACGAGGTTCCATCACTACAGACTACATACTCATTGGTTCTGATAAACCAGGACATTTAACCAATGTCTATGGTCTAGCCACAACAGGGGAAAAAGCAGCCTTCCTTCGAAACCTAGATTTCCTGGCTGCCCTACATCAGCACAATAAATGGATCATAGGAGGTGATTTCAACCTCATCCGTAGTCTGGAAGAGAAAAGAGGTGGCTCAAGAAGATTGGACCAAGAAACTAGCAATTTCAACAATTTCATAGATACCCACGGTCTCATCGACCTGGACACTATTAATGGCATTCATACTTGGACAAATCGAAGAACAAGTACACATCAGATAGCTTGCAAGCTTGACCGATTCCTCATCTCGGACTCCCTCATGATGGACGACACAGGCATGGAGGCCTCAATCTTGGACATCCCTGGATCGGACCACTGGCCCATCCAGCTCTGGATAGATCTTCCAACTCCAACAGGAAGGAAACCTTTTAGATTTGAGCAATTTTGGCTCGACCACCCAAATTTCCACACTAACATTCAGAAATGGTGGAAGGAGGCCGAGATAACCCAAGGATCCAAAATGTACAGATTTCAACAAAGATTAAAAAATCTAAAACAGACACTCAGAATCTGGAATAAGAATACCTTTGGGGATATCTTTGCGTCCCAAAAACAATTAGCAGACCGCATGAGAGAAATCCAGGAGAAGATTAGAACCTAGGGGCTTACCCATGATTTAAAGGAACAGGAACAAATCGTCACCCAGCAATTAGCAGCCATAAAGAAACAAGAAGAGATCCTCTAGAAGCAAAAGTCGCGCATTCGGTGGCTCAAGGAGGGCGACCGTAATACCAAGTTCTTCCACAAGACCACTATTCAAAGATGACATACTAATAGAATCACCAGCCTAATCTCTGCCAATGGGGAGCGCCTTCATTCACATAAGGATATGGAAGCAGCCCTGGTTGGATATTATCAAAACCTCCTCACCGAACCTATCCAGGACAGGCATGAAGCCATCGCCAAAATAACCTAGCATGTGCCTTCCCTTGTCACGAGGGAACAAAACCTGGGCTTACTACGACCTATCTCACTTGAGGAAGTAGATCAAGCGCTTCAGGATACACCTAAATGCAAAGCTCCAGGACCAGATGGCTTTACCAGTGACTTCTTCCATCATTGCTGGCCAATGCTCAGGCACGAGGTATGGGAGATTCTTGAGGACGCCCGAGCCTCCGGACAGATTCTAAAAGCTCTGAACTCAAATTTTTTGGCTCTCATTCCCAAAGAGGGACAGGCGTAGCATCCTCAGTAGTACAGACCTATAGCGCTCTGCAACATAATATATAAATTCCTAACGAAGATCATAGCCAGTAGACTCAAGCCCATTTTACCGACTATCATCTCCCTAGAACAATCAGGATATGTTGAAGGCAGGAAAATAATGGACAGCGTCATCCTTGCCCACGAAGTGATCCACTCTCTGCAGAAAACCAAAACTCCAGGTATGCTTCTTAAACTAGACATCTCCAAAGCCTTCGACAAGCTGAACTATATGCGATCCATGCTCATAGCTTTCGGTTTTGACCAAAGCTGGGTCACCTGGATCATGAACTTAACTTCTTCAGCTTTCTTTTCCATTTTGGTCAACGGTGTCCCTTCCCGAACCTTTTCCCCTTCAAGAGGTATCAGGAAAGGCGATCGACTATCCCCCTTCCTCTTCATCATCATGGCTGAGGGTCTTGGTCATTCCATCCAAGCTGCAATCGTAGGAAATCGATTAAAAGGCTTACCCTTGCATGGCATTTCTCCTCCCATCTCGCATAGTCAATTTGTGGACGATTCGCTCCTAATGGGCACCCCCACGGTTCATGAGGCTAATGTCATCCTCGACATTCTTCAAGACTTTGCCGCTGCTTCAGGACTGGAGTGCAACAAGGATAAGTCCCAAATCTTCTTCTTCAACACGCCCCCTCCAATCCAACGCCACATCACTGAAATCCTTGGTTTCAGAAGAAGCTCCCTTCCGTCCAAATATCTGGGCATCCCCCTGATAGACAATCCTCTGCGTAACTCCTCGTGGGAGCACCTTCTCTCCTCCTTCGCTAAAAGGCTCTCCTCCTGGACCCTCAGAATTCTAAATCTTCCCAGCCGCCTAGTTCTCCTCTGAAGCGTCCTTCAAGCCCTACCGATTTACTCCTTCTCGGCGATGGCAGCTCCAAGACATGTCCTCTTAATTATTAGAAACCTCCAAAGGAGTTTTCTTTGGCAAGGCTTCAATACTGGGAAGAAGATCGCTCTAGTCAGTTGGGACAAACTTTGCAAGCCCAAAGCTCAAGGAGGTCTGGGACTGCATGACCCCCTTATTATGAACAAAGTTCTCACAGCAAAAATCTGGTGGCGATGGCTTAAGCAACCTCAGGACCTCTGGGCCAAATTCTGGCGGAAAAAATACACGCCTCATGTAGCAGAGAAAAATCTAATACGGTGGGACGGGGAAGGTCCTAGATCTCTGATCTGGACAGCGGCCAAGCAGAACAAACAAATGGTCACCCAAAATGCTTTCTGGGAAATTCAGAACGGGGAAACGACTCTCTTCTGGCAGGACTCCTGGCAGCAATGGCCCATTTTAGCCAAAACAACCTGGGCGGAAACAATATCTCCAAGCGCTACTCTGGTAGGTCTGACAAGAGTGGTTGACTATTGGCAGGAAAATGGTCCTGAGGACAAGTGGCGCAAATGGCACCTGGACAAAGAGCGCATAGATCTGGACGCAAGGGTGGATGTGGGACCCTGGCAGGAGGAAATGTCCAAATAGAAAATTCTCAAGCTTAAAGGAGAGGACATTATTCGATGGGGCCATCGCCCCAAAGGTACCTTCAACACGTAGGAGGCCTACCAACTCCTGACTTAGATCAATCCCCCTCCTGCCAACGCACTTTGGCGCAAAATTTGGAGTCTTCAGCACTGGCCAAAAGTCACTTTCTTTCTTTGGCTCATCTCCCACTTCAGCATCCTCACTTGGGACACTCTCTCAAAGAGAGGCTTTATAGGACCCTCCATCTGCCTTTTATGCGAAAGTGCTGAAGAGACTATGAATCACCTTCTGAACTCATGTTCCTACACAGCCCAACTCTGGGATTAAGTAGCCATTATTATGCGCAAAACAGATCGGCAGAGAGAAAGCATTATTGACACCATTGCAGAATGGAGAGATCAAGCGTTCCACTCCCCCCTCCTTAATAGGATCTGGCAACTCCTTCCAGGCTTCATCCTTTGGCAAGTTTGGAAAGAGCGGAACCAAAGGCTCTTTCGAAATCTTTCGCAACCTTGGCAATCCTGCTGGCATCAATGTCGTAACCATGTTTTAGAAACCATCTCTCTACAGCATTGGACTAATGACATGGGGAGCAACACCCCTTCTGAACTTTTAATCCTTCAACATTGGCAACCCCTCCCCTTCTCCCCCACTTCTTCCCCTTCTCATCCCCCCCTCCATGCCGTGAGTCCCTCGTCTTGGTCACCCCCTTCTACCCCCTTCTTAAAACTTAACTTCGATGGTGCCTCCAAAGGAAATCCAGGAGCTGCGGGGTATGGAGCAGTTATCCTGGATCACCTTGGCCACATTCTCTTAATCGCTGCAGGCTCCTTGGGGAACTCAACAAATAACGCAGCAGAGCTCTGGGGCTTGATCCGAGGTCTGCACCTGGAAAATGAACACAGATTTCAGAATTTAATGGTTGAAGGAGATTCACAGATCATCATCAATATTTTGCAGCGCATCCTAAAGGGAGCAAACCCGGACAAAGTCACGCCAAGTTGGAGGCTTTCCCATGGCATACAACTGCTCTCCAGCTTAATAATTCCAACACAAGCAATCATCCCGTCCCATGTTCGAAGGCAGGCAAACCAAGTCGCAAACGAGCTCGCCAACATAGGAACTACCTGGACGGGATCAGATCTCCTATGCATCTCTGCGCAGGAACTGGAGAATCCTATTCTTCAACAATGCATCCGCAAGGCAACTACAGTCGATTCGCCCCCGGATGGGGTGGTATTACGGGCCACTTGGCAAGGTCTGAGTGAAGGGGGAGGCCAGTGGAGCACAGAGCCATGTGCTCGGCTCGTGCCCCACGCAGCCACCACCCTCGGGCTTTAACGAGAATTAAAAGATGATGGGAGGGGCATTAATCCCACCCCCCGCGACCGCCTCTATGCATAGCGCCATGCAGAATTCATTCAACAGTTTCGTTTGGTGGTGTGGCTCTGGGATTTTCATGGTTTTTCGGGTAATTTTCTTCTTCCATCCTGGCTCTGCAGATCCTCTGCAGACGCCGAGCCTCGCCATGCCTCGTCAATGCATGCGTCCACGGTGGGGCTCTCCGTGGCACCCACGATGCCCCCGCACTTCATCCTCGCCCTCTGGTTCATCCACTCCCGGTTTGGATAGTCTGGCTGTCGTTGACACCTCCTGGTCACTGGCATGGCTTTCTCCCCGGGTCAAGCACTCCTCTTCTCCTCCGGTGCAGCGCCATAGTCGACCTCGCCACAATCTAAAGACACCCCTGCCCACTCTGTCGCGTGAACACTCTGCCATTCTCCAAGACTTAGTTTTCGAGCTTCGTGAGGGGGTGAATGATCTCTAGTTTCGGGTCCAACAGATGGAGGGATGCCTCTCGGTCCTTCTCCAGCGTCTAGCCACTCCCCCTCCAGCCGCTCCTGAGTATTCGCGTGATGCTTCCGAGAACTCCAGTGGTCATGCGAGCAGTCTTCAACACGCTACCACAGAAGAAAGTATGCCATCCGCAGGGAAGGAAGGCAATCCAGAGGACATACATGCTCTCGTGCGGAAGGCAACTCTGGCTAGCAATGAAGGAGGAGACGACACTGCAGTTTCGACAGCGGCAGTAGAGGCGAAGGACAACAGCATCCAAGTGCCCGAGGACAAAAGCCACAACGCCACAGACATGCAATGGACTGCCGGCGGGACACCTGTCATTGAGGAACCCTGGCCTGGCATCTTGCCCGAGTATGTTCCAGATTATACTATCCTTGTTCCTTACTTTAGTTCTAGTGATGCTCATGGTAGTTAAAAAGTCTAGCTTTCTACAGAACTGTTAGAAAATTTTTATTACTAGTTACATACGGTTGGCTGAACTGGTTTCTCCTCACGGAGCAGTTCAGTAATTACAACCGAATAACTCTGTTAATATACTCTGGATCCTGGTTCTGAGAAAGACTTTTATATTTAATACAAACTCTTATAAAAAAATATATATAATTTTATTATATTTTGAAAATATAACATTACTTTAAAATGCTTATTATGTGACAAATTATTTAAAACAAACCATTCAACTTCGTTTATATTCTTTTGTAAATAAGTCATTATTGAAAAATATTAAACAAAATTATAATTTTTAAATATAATTCTATTATATTTTGAAAATATAAAATTGCTTTAGGAATCCCAAGGTTACGTGACAATCGTTTTTTAAGACAAAAGATTCATCTCAAAATTTTGGAAGTATAAACATGTTATATACTAATATTCTTTGTTATGGTGAATATGTATGTATATATTTTTTTGTTTGAGATCATTAAACAAAGAGTAAGAATGAAATTTTTACATCAAATTAAGAAAGCAAAGTTATATAAATAATATTTTTATTACACTGAAAAAATGCTTATAAAAACAAATTTTGACGCAACAGAATCAGTGCAATTTGATACGATGGATAAAGCTAACAACAGATGATTATGCGTATGCATATTGCCGAGGATCAAGATTCGTCTCAGCCTCAGCCCTGCAGAAATTCATTCAACTGCATCTCCATATCCTCCTCACTCTTTTTCTTGATCGATTCCAGCGGGTTGCCTTCATGCACTAGCTTTGCATCTTCAACACGTGGGCTCTTTTTGTTGCAATAAATACAGTATAAAACCATCTGAGCCAACCCCAATGGCACTCCAACAAAGTTTGGTGCCTGCGGAATAGGAGATACACCACAAGGACACAATTCACTCAGCGGGAGCTTCATATAGCGGTTCTTACTGCGCGATATTGTTGGTCACATAAAATAATCACATGAGTTTATTTTTGTCAAATAAAGTCGTAAGAACAATTTAATTATTATATTAACATGATGAAAATATCTCTGCTGAGAACGCCATACACCATCCACAACACACTTCCGAGAAAAGCGAACAACGAGAAATAGAAGCTCGGCATGAATTCCACGCTCTTTGTTTGAATTACCAATCTCTGTATAATGATAAACACAGTATCAAATATTAACAATACGCATTATCACAAAAAATAAAACTGTCGTTATATCCAATCACATGTTTTACTCGAACTTAAATTTTACGCTTTAATATATACACAGTGGTACCATTGTGTGAAAGTGATTCTACTCACATTGGTGCACCATACATCAGCAAAGCAAATGCACTTTCCTGTAATGTCATGTAAAGTCAGAAAAATCACTGGAAATGCTCAACATTTTAGTTCATATACAGCTAACATTACTATCAAAAATGTAAAAAATAGGTCTGGTTTGATCATTAGAAACATAAATTCGTATCGATAATTATAGAGGACTGAGACAAATTCTATATTAAGGTAGTGTTGAGAGACCTAAAATTCCAACTCCCAAGCGTACAAAGTTGTTCATCATTTTTTTTTTCTGAAACGGTGAGTTCTCTACTTGCACCACCAGGGAAAGAAGAGGAAACCGATGCCTGTCAACGAAGAGGTGGAATAATTCTCTTGCTTATAGTATTTTTGTGGATGCACATATAAAAAACATGCCCCGATGCTTAAGTGTTCAGAAGAACCGTCACACGTTATAATAAAAAATAGCACCAAATAAATCACCTCCGTGTTGTTGAACATTACGATATAGTGTTATTCTTTTCATCACAATGTTTCTACATATTTCAAAAATTTGGAAATCACCACAAGTTTTCTTTTTTTTCAACAGTAGAACCATGTCTCCTACGAACATAAGAGTCCATATAAATTGTTTATGACCTTCCTATTTTCATTTTCATCAAATTACAATTTGAATTTTCCTTAAAATTCAATCTTCTTTTCAATTTTTTCCAACTCCACATGGTGTGCCTGAAAGCTTTGGCTCACCTCGAAGCAATGCATTCTATGCATAAATATATAGTAAGCACTGCCAAAAAAAAGTAATGTGCATTCGAATAAAATCACCATGATTACTTTTAAAAAATAAACATAGTGCTGTGTCTTTCGTGATGCCATGTTATCGGTGGATCACTAGAGAATCAATGTGTTAAAAAATACAATGCATCGCTACCTAGCATGTCGGTGCTCTAGATTCACTAGAGAGTTGATACATTCAATTTAATCAAGCACACCACTAGGTTTGAAATTCATAAAATTTATCATACCGACACGTCCATGTTAACCAAATGCACTCGATGTTAAAATAACCACACCAAGAAAAGTAATGTACAAATTGGCATGTTGAGGCATCTTGTTAAACACCCCATTTTCAGTGCATTATACAACACAACGCACCACAAAATATAATAAAATCTCGGTGCTCCAATAACACGGTAACATTGAGGAGTTCATATTAACACATCGCATCGCTTAATTTTCAATAAAATATTTTAACCTAGCGGTGTCCCTAGGTCCAACAAACACACTAATGTTGTAAAGAGCATGGCACCAGGTCATATATTTTACAAACTAACAGTGTGAATCTTCTTATGGGATGTACCACTAACATACGTGTTGATGCGGAAATATACATGGTCCATCGGTGCATAAAATCTAATTGTATGCACCGTCGTTGTTTGAAAAAAATAACCATGATATATTTCGAAAACAAAACAGAGCGGTGCGTCCCTAGTGATGCCCAGTCACCTGTGAATTATACAATATTATGCACTGCTAAACAAAATGTGGGTGCTTTGGGAACATGGGAGAACCAATGTGTTCAGTTTAACCAAGTGCACCTCTAATTTTGTAGGACATAAAATTTATCATATTGGTGCATCGATGTTAAGAAAATGCATTAGTGTTGTTAAAAAAGCCACCTCGGAAAAATATTTAACAACTTGGAATACTGGGGTGTCTATTTAAGCACCATGTTATCGGTGCTCTAAAAAACATAATGAGACACCACTAAATAATTTAGTGGTTCTCTAATAAGAGGCTAGCACCGGTGTGTTAATATTAAAACATCGCACCAATTAATTTGCAATAAAACAATTTAACATAATGGTGCCCCTATGTCCAAAAACCCATCGGTACTATAAAGATCATGGCATCACGGTGAATATTTCACAATTTAGCAGTGTGATGCATCTTATGGAATGCAGCGCTGAAATATGTGGCGATGTGACAATAAATATGTAGGATCAGTGCATGATAGTAACAACACTCTTGGTCAGTGTTGTTTGTATGATGTAGATCACCGATAATGGTGTGTAGTGACTCTTTCAGGTGCATTGATTACTTTTCTACTTTTTTTTTGTAAACATAAATTAATTTTAGTTTTTGTTAAATACAAGTTATATATATGTGTGTGCGTTTTGATAATCTCAAATTATTTTATTTATATATATGTTCCTAAAAATATTTGTATGTGAATCAGGGATGACAACAACGAGAGGAGGAGCAGTAGTAGTAGCAATATCAACATATTGAAATGTATAGCTTTGCATGTGAGTGGGAGGTCCGGGAGAGGGACAATGAGTTATTCATTCATCCTATTACACAAGAGACACATATAAGCAATTAGATTCGGTCCCAATCAGTGGTATCAACCCACAAAGGAGGATGTTTATTTCATTATTGAGTTATCTAATAGGGGGAAGGTTTGTCCTGAATTCCATAATCTACCACCTAGTGTTTTAGGAGAGACCCATTTGGCATATGTGCAGAGATATGTCAGTTCAAAAATCCGTTCCTCTTTAGGATTCTCGTTCTTGGTGGTTATATGCACATGCGTTTTTTCATAGAGAGGAGGTTAAGTTCCTGTGTTTTATTATTATGACACTCTCACACTTTACCTCTAATGGGTAGTATATTAATTTCCCTTTGGTTTATTATGTATATATTTTAGTGTAGAGGCCTCAAATGATTAGGTGGACAAACATTTTTTCCAGAGAGTTTTGCTTTGCATTGGATTGTTGCCACTCCATTTTATCTCGGAGGAGATTCTTCCCATTCGTGTTAGATTTCTTTACATTATTGTTTGAGAGGGTTCATCCCATTTGACAAGGAGTACCTCGATTTTCTCCTAGGCCTATGTTTGATGCACATATGCGCATGTGGGTGCAATTTTTTCCCAAGAGGGGCCTGTCCGACTAGCCGAGTACTCTAGTCTGTAGGGAGGTATGCGATTTTTTGGATGGAGAGGAAAATATTGTTCTTAATGTTGTACAATACCCATACATAGGGATGTATTGGATTGAATGGAAAAACATCCTATTAACATCAGCCAAGCCACCATATGAGAGAGGTAATATTATCTTTATGTTTTGATAAATATAGTTGCATATTTTTATGTCTTATTTAATGCACATGCAATTTATTGTAACATTTTGTTTCAATTATATTATTATTGTTATCTATTGTTTTATAAATATTGGCACATATGTTGAGGATGAGGCTCCCCATTAAGATGAATATATGGAGTAGGCATAGGAGTATCCTGTAGTACATACACCCTGCATGCCACATAGGCTAGATAGAAGAGTCAAGTTAGAGGTGGTGGATCACCTATGTGGTGTTATGGTCAGTCATGGAGTGGTACCAACACTAGTTTGAGACATGTTGCATGTACTAGAGCCATATATGATATGAAAGACTCTGCTCCATGACATGAAATCGCTAATGTGTCATATTTTCACTATTGTAAACCTCATCGAGAGGTTGAGGGATCCTACTCATGATTCTAGTCCATCAGACTCATCACCAAATCGATGCACATCCTCTACTCCACCACATGGTCCTCCTCCAATTGATTTTTCTTCTTCTCCACAAGTTTTTGCACCATCCGTTGATCCTTGTGCTTCCCCTACGATAGTGTGTGAATAGTTTGCAGATAGTGTGTAGATATTGTGACTTCTATTGAGAATAGTTGATCAATGATTACCGTGGTTGGGTTCCAGATGATTTACAATCCTCTTGCGATGACTTTGGAATCATCGTAGATGAATTGACAGTGCCCATATGATGAGAAATCATTCAAAAACAAGAATGGTTTTACAAAGTTTAGAAGAATCTTTTTTGTTTCAAGAGGAAGTCATTAAACTAAATTACATAAAATAAAGTTCAACCATTAATTCTTTTATTTAAGGGACTCAAAATTTCATTGATGATAATATGTCATAATTTTAAACTATTATTATAGATGATATTGTTCTTCATGTGTAGAACTTTCCTGAACCTTTGATTGAGCAGGAGATGCGATTACACTTTTGTTTATCTAAATTAAGATTCTTTTTCATATATAAAACTTCATGATAATAAGATTATTTTTCATATCTAAAACTTCATGATAATGATTGGACCATAAATTGACATTCTTGGATTAATGAAAATTATATTTTCAAAACTTTGTACTAGTACCAATTACAAAAGTAGATTATAAATTGACATTCTTGGATTAATGAAAATTATATTTTCAAAACTTTGTACTAGTACCAATTACAAAAGTAGATTATGGTTGGATTGATGAATTGTCGTGGCAACATTTTAATAGGTGTTTGAGGACTTCATTGTATAATAATATAGTTCTCATGTTTCTTGATATTGATCCGTTGGATTGTTCGACTGTCTTGATATTGATCCGTTGGATTGTTCGACTGAGGTTCAACCACATATGTTGTTGTTATTAGAATTTCACACTTTTAATGTTTTATGGACGATTGTATTGCTCCCTTAGTTTTTTTTAAAGAAGGGATGCTATTGATTGATGCTAATATTTCGATGAGTGAAATCAACTTGATATGTTTAGTTGTTTGATCTATGTAGATTGAGTAATGTTATGTTGAAGCAACTAACTATTTGATGATTTCTTCCATATATCATGTTTGGTGGATAGAGATTAATTATTATTGATGTGTTATTCTCTAGTTTACCAATTAGCTAGGGATAGTTTACCAATGTTATTGACTGCATTGTTCACTAGTTGATTATGTTGTGTTGTTTGTCTAGTTAACTCAGAGACTGGGACAGTTTGAAAAATAGTTTGGGAATTTTATTGTTTGGTTTGATATTATTTGTGTATTCCCTATTTTATCAACAAGGTGGATAGATACTTATTTTTAAAGAAGAAAATAAAATATTTTCTGATTGAAACATAATTTTCCCAGTTTGAAATTAGGCTATATAATGACTCGTGCTTGAGCCTTTTATGCTTCTACAATTATCTTTTCGGCAGCCTCCATTGCAGCCTGCATTCATTAATCAATGCAATTTGTTAATATAGAATTAGAAAAGGAAGAATTTAGTCACAAGCCTTTTATGCTTCTACAATTATCTTTTCGGCAGCCTCCATTGTAGCCTGCATTCATTAATCAATGCAATTTGCTAATATAGAATTAGAAAAGGAAGAATTTAGTCACAAGCGTTTTATGCTTCTACAATTATGTTTTCGGCAGCCTCCATTACAGCCTGCATTCATTAATCAATGCAATTTGTTAATATATAATTAGAAAAGGAAGAATTTAGTCTTAGCAAAGCCAACTTTAGCCTGCATGGCCTCCATTGCAGCATGCATTCATTAATCAATGCAATTTGTTAATATATGAATGCAATTTGTTAATATAAAATTCAGAAAATGAAGAATTTCAGCCTTAGCCATATGAATGGCACGCAATTAAATCAGGATTGAAATCATTCTGCATAAGCTTGAAAGAATCATTCCTCTCACATTAGATATGGATAGTTCCATCACCGAAGAGAAGGGGTTGTATCCAGATGCATGCGTGAGAGAAAACTTCCTTTAAGCATATTTCTCAAAGGATGATGGTTTCAAAAGCACTCATAAGAATTTTGGAAACTGAACATTTATTGTAGTTTTATGAAATATATGCATTTTTTTGGAGACATAAATACATTATCTTTAAACAGCCTTGAGATTTCATGAACCTGCCAGGTAGACACCATGCAAGAATATCTCATATCTCACCCTGCAAGCATATCCCAAAAATGCATACACATTATTTTGAACCTGCAAAAATACAAATGATAATAGAAATTAACACCTAAAATTTATGTGAAATGTTTTGAAAAAAATAAAAAAGTAAACATATAATTTTGGCACTCTTTGGGTCATTTTGGAAAGGTATGATGTGAAATTTTTTGAAAAAAATAAAATTGTAAACATATAATTTTGGCACTCTTTGGGTCATTTTGGAAAGCTATAAAGAAATAAACATATCTCAGCAAGCAAGCATATCTTAAAAATGTGTACACATTATTTTGAACGTGAAAAAATACAAATTATATTAGAAATTACCACTTCTAAAATTTATTTGAAAAAAAATAAAAATTGTAATCTTACCACAACTTTTGGCCCCAACATCTATTTTGGCACTTTTTGTGTAATTTTGGAAATCTTTTTGTGTAATTTTGGAAATCTACGTAGAGATATACATTCTCGAGACAGTGAATATCTCTCAACATAAATTCTTCTTACCAGCTGAGTTAGTGTTCTCTCCAATATAACCTAATTGATCCAATTTCCTTTGAGTGCAACCAATTAATCAAATAACCAAGCTGATTGCTAGCTAATTCATGTAATGTCGTTGAGCTCTAAATGATATATGCACCTCAATTCTGTTCAAAGAACAACTTGCGAGCATTCCCCTGTAACAAGTCATAAAAGCTCGCCCCTTCCGGATAATTCCTATTCTCATGGTCAAGAATTGATAATGCCTATTGTCAAGTGAGTTGAACTCCCTTCCAGTGTTACAGAACCTGAGCTGAACTCCTTAAAGGTTCTATAGGTAGGTGGCTGACCCATTGGCGTTTCGAACGTCCAGATAATATAATCACCCACATACACAAACAGCGAAGAAAGAAAACGCATAAAAAGTAAGGCGGGCAGAGGTCCCTAGAGGAATGCAATCACAGTTCACTTTTGCGTTTGTGCAGGATTGATGCGTAGTTTTAGACTTTCAAATGAAGATTCATGGGCGATCTGGGCCTCCTCATATTTCTGCCCAACCTGTCTCTGTCACCCATGGTGATTGACAGAGAATATGCATGAGAATACCATGAACTTCAACTTGTCCGGCATGGGTTGCAGTGGGGAAGTTATAACGGTGGATTTGGCAACCACATCTTTACTTCATTCGAATACTAGTGTAAGTCATGCAATGAACATTAAATCTGCTTTAAATATGTTAAAGTAACACCTTACTTTGTGGGAATAAGTGTGGATATTACATGTTAGTGTATCAGGTTATGATTTAGATTTTAAAACAAAATTATTATTAATTTTACTTAAAATTTAGTTATTAATTATTATAGTTGTAGATTTTAATTATTGAGATTGTAGATGAGAATAAAAACCATAATCTGTTATATAGTATTTCATCCTAAATAACTTAACATAAGTAGATTGAAAAGTAGGTTTTAAATAAAACTAAAAAACTTAAGAAAATTGAAAAATTACACACCATATAAAATTTAACAGCGATAGAGAGGCTGCTTGATATGACAAAGGCTGGAGAGTGGCGCAAAGAACCTTATGAAGACTCTTGCGATGTGGAATCCTGGATGGCCAATCCCATCAAGAGCAAGGGGAATGATTCTATAAGTTCCATATTTTTTTTTTATTATCTTAATGAAATTTTAATTTTTATATGTTTTTGAAGTTTAAGATATTAAATTATTTAAACACTAATTTTTTTCCATGCTCATGAAAAGTTAACTTAAATTTTTATTCATAATAAAAACAAAAAATAAACTTAAATTTCTGGTGTCTAAATCCACACTGTATCTAAATCCATACTTTTTCTCATTTGAGAATAGTAAGCAATATAAAATTGGTCATTTTTTTCATAGTTGCATGGGAATCTTTTGAGACATATTCAACATTTTTTTCAAAGTTGTTGGAGCTTAGATATTGGTAGGGAATGTCTCCAATTGGTTGTGAACTCTTTTGATAATTTGGGATCTTTTTAGGAGCTTCAACATCAAGGAAATGAGAACTTAGGAACTAGTTTCCTAAAATGAAAGCTTTAAATTAGAATTATATTAAAATAAAATGTAAATATTTTTATTCCATTAATACAAATACATAAATTATTACACATATTTTAATTATATTTATTTAAAATATCACTATAAAACTAAAACTAAACTACACTTAAATATTATTTCAAAAATTAGTTAAGTAAAAAAAACTTAATAATACTCGCTTTATAGTAGTGGATATGAATTTTTTTTAATGCATGCATGTTTTCCTTCAAACCTAAACTAAGCATAAAAGTCTAATAAATCGATACCCTATTCATGTTTTTTATTGTATTTTTATATTAGAAGAGTAGTACTATTTTGCTTTTTCCAATCAAAAAAGAATAATGCTTTTAAAAAGATGTTTGAAGTTTATATATGTAAATTTTGATTTTAAAATTATGTTAAAATCTTATATATGTATTTTCAATTTTGTTTCTATTTTTTAATGGAATATTTATGAATATTAAAGTTTATTCATATAATTATTAGCACAAATTAAATTAATAATTTCAATATTATAGTTGTTGCAATAGGAGAAACATTGTGCTAGATTCATCTTTAATTTTATTGAAATAAGATTTAAAATGTATCAATATCTCTATACATTGTAATATAAAGTATCATTGTAATCTAAAATATTTTTTATATATTTTTAATATATATTATTGTCTCCCAACTTCAGGTTTCCTATAAATCTAGGGAAAACTTCTACTCCTTCCACGTTCCCACTTTTCAGAAGTATAACATAATTTTTTTCAGAATTTATGGAAGTTAGCATTTTTTATTTGATTATTATGACTAAGATTTTGGGATTTTAATCCGCACATTAGCATGTTTCAAGTTCACTTTATGTCAAATCCACTGTATTCAAAACATTAAGCTAATTCAAATTAAAGCAAACTGTGTGAATGAATATAGTTATTTAGTCCTATGGGATAGCATTTTTGTATTTCTTGAGTTATTGTTTAGCATCTTTATCATTTACAAAAAGTGGGGAAGTATTGGCGAGTTTCCTGTAATTATTTTTTCTAGTAAAAAAAATAAATTATCAGCAGTTGTTTTTTACATCTGCATTTTGAATTTTGAATTTTATAGAAAAATCTTCAGGTTTGAGGTTTGATGTTTAACTTAGCAAGACAATCTGTTTTGTTTTGTTTCTATTTACATGAAACGTTCCAGAAATCACTGATAGCTACATTCGGAGCATCCTTGACAGACGCTTTGATTAAGCTTTGACACCTACATCTACATTCGGAGCATGGGAGGGATGCGCTGATTAAGATTTGCCCGAGACTTCATTCATCCTATAGCAGTGATTTTGCCAAATTTGCAAACTTAATGATATTTTATGAGTGAAATAATTATAATATCTTTGTCGACTAAAATTTCAAATTTTTTCATTGAAATTTCGTAATGGAAGTTACAACCAGGAGTTCACTATCCTATGGTAACAGTTTATGTATATTCCAAATAGCCATTTATTGGGAATAGTGGTTCACTATGTTTGAGTTCACATTCATTTCATAAAACCTATATTCGTTCGCGCTCCCTCATTCGAAAAGAATTTTTGGAACCAGGCAGAGAAAATCTGGGGGTTTGTGTAAGTGAAATACCTTTATTTTGCAAGAAGTTTGAGTCCATTAATTTGGTCATCACAAAATTTTGAAACTTCTCCATGTTACCATAGGAGTCAACTTGAACTATAATCACCAGGAAGCAAACAATTACGTCTTTTACGGAACAAACAAACTTAATTACGTGTTTTACCTCCGTTTGTCATCCAATTGTATAAAATTAGTTGGCTTAGGCAGGTACTTACAGCTGTGCTGCTATTCACCTTGTTTCATAATCCATGATGTGTTGTTCAGAGTAGTCTTGAGCGTGGCACTTTATGCCAATAAATTTATATCTTACATTTGGAAATGAAACAATTTAACCTGGGCTTTCGACCATGGTGTAGGTTAATTCAAATGACTTCCCATATTTTTAAAACCCAGAATGATTGGTCTTCTCACCAATCCATTGACCGTCAACTGTATTAGATTCTTATGAATCTATTATCTTAATCTTGACGTCGCCTTAGTTTTTCATTGGAAAAAGTAACGACAAATATTACCGATATCATGGCAAGGATTGTCATTATATACTACTCTTCGTTTTATAATAAATCTCCTCTTTAATTAAAGCAAATCCATTGTTGAAACGGATTGTCCTCAACGAAATCCACCTCTCATAGTTTTAAAAATTTGTATCAATAGACATGGACGATCTTATATAATTATGGTAATTATTGCAACTTATACACTTATAATTTTTTTTCGGTGAAGTGAGTTAATATATGAGTGAGAAATTCTTTTATTTATCTTGATTCCATCTCATTTAAATGTTTGATTACATGATACATGAAATTACACGCGTTAATATAAGTTAGAAATCCAGAATAATATTAGAATAAATTCTATGTTAGATGGAGTAAAGTAATTTAACGAAACATTTATGAGGGATATTGGTTATTTTTATTTGAAATGGGTCAACATCTTATATACATTACAATTAGTATATAAATAAAAAGATATAATTGATCCATCTTTATTATTTTTATTAAATGTTCTTAATATATATATATGATAGTTTTACTTATTTTTAATAGAATAATATTGAGAATATTTTTTTTGGGTGAATATATATATATAGTTGACATTAAGTTAATATAGAATTTATATATACAAAACATTTCATTTCATATGGTTTTATACGAATGTAATTATGATAATCTAGAGTGATTGAATTTTTCCACCCCGAATGGTAAGCTTTGATTGAACAAATGTATTAATGTGGACAAAAAGACAAAAACCAAGTTGAATTAGCTTTATATGCTATTAAGACAATTTTTTATGAACTTTTGGATTTCTCATGAGCTTTTTTGAGAAATATAGAGACAAAAGTAGAATGTAATATTTATTATAGTTTCACTTGATTTTTAATAGAATAACAGTGAGACTATTTTTTTCTAAATATATATATAGATATATATATAGACATTAATTTAACATAAAATTTATAAATACAAAACATTTCATTACATATGGTTTTATTAGAAATTAATGCAAGATAAATGATTTTGTTTCTAAATAGTGTTGTATTCAAATGTAATTATGATAATCTAGATGGATTGAATTTTTCCACCCTGAATGGTAATCTTTGATTTATCTAAGATGAGATCATTACTTAAGACGTGGGTTTTGTTTACAATCTTAGATGTTAAATTAATAGATTCTTGATGTTGTATTAGTGAGAGAAGTTCTAGATTGTAGGTATATATATGGTTCTTTAGTCATATTATTATGAAAGTTCTCGTTGATATAATTGGAAATGAATTTTGTGATCGTTGACGAATCAATGAGTAAATAACATAATTATTCAATCTCTTAAGAATTATGTAAATTATCTTTTATTTAGTTTTGACCTCTCATGGATGTAATAGTGGTTGAGTTTTGTTGACGATTTAGTTTTGCGTTTTAGACTAGTATTGTTATGGAATCATATACCTCCATGTTCCTTAAAAAAGTCACCAGTACTGAGACCTTAAATGGTCAAAATCAATCGGACGAATCCTGGACTTGACTATTGATTATGTGTCTTGGAGGTCCTATCTTGGAGGGTAGCTTGGATGTGTAGGAATCATTTTTATATTGATGTGATATGGTTTATATATGAATAACAATGACGTTGCATCTAAATCTTGTCATGTAGTGATATATTTGAGAATAGAATGTGTAAATATTAGTGTATGTTATTTTCGCATAACTTTTGCCTAACTGTTGTCTTTTAAAATAAAAATAAAAATTACAACTATTGTTCTCACTTAAATTTATGTTTTAAGAAAGGCGACATTTCATATTCAAATAAATGTTGATGGATTTATGGTCATTTCAAATTTGTTCATTCAATACCTTTGTCACCCAAAGGATGTCCATTGAAAATTAATCTATCTTCTATTTATTGACATAAGTCCATTGATGCGTATCGACATAACTCTTTTGTTGATATTTCTCTTCTTTAATCCTTTGTCTTGTTGTTTCCATTTGTTCTTCCATTTCTTGGATCGCTTCTAGTCTTACCAGTACCCTATCCTCAAGTCAATCCGAGCTCAATGACGTCTAACACGATCGCCCGTAAAGGAACTTAAATGACACCATCTTAATGGTAATTTGATAGCTCTTGTTGTACATAAACTCTACCAGTGGCAAGAACTCTTCCCAATGATTTTGTTGGTCCATCACGTACATACACAACATATCTTCCAAAACTTGGTTCATTCTTTCTATTTTCCCATCTGTCTCACGGTAATATGTTGTACTAAAGTTCAATTGTGTCCCCAAGGCCTCTTGGAAACTGGTCCAAAAACTTCCTGTAAACATTCATCCCCTATTAGATATGATCCTTTTAGGCATGCCATGTAATTTCACAATCTTTCTAATAAAATATCTAGCTATGTCTGGTGCCTGATATGTCATGCACATGGGAATAAAATGGGAAATCTTCATCAAAGTGTCAACTACGATGAAAATCGAGTCATGTCTGCTTGCCATCAACGACAATCCAACAATAAATTCCATTGAAATGACCTCCCATTTCAGTTCTGGTATAGCATGTGGTTGTAGTAATCCTGTCGGATGTCTATGTTCAACCTTCACTTGCTGACATTATAGACATATCGCCATGTAGTTAACTATGTCCGCCTTCATTCCTTTCCAGAAGAATAAGGGGTTAAAGTCTCCCCTCATCTTCGTTACTCCTGAATGAGCCATGTACACTCCTCTATGAGTGTCTCTTAAGATCAAACTTCTCAATTCATCATTAGGCAGTACGTAAATATGGTTATTATACTTCATCAATCCATCATTGTCCAATGCATATCCTTCAAACATTGGTACCAATATGGTGTCTTGTCCGATATTTTCCTTAACCTCGTTATACCAGTCATCGTCACACTCTATAGTTAGAATCTTTTCTCAAAGATTCGTCTGAAGGGGTATCATAAAAAATATGCATGGTCTACGAATCAATGCATCTGTCACTGTGTTCATAGTTCCCTTTATGTGAGAAATATCAAAATTGTATTCGCTCAACAATTCTGACCAACACCTTTTTTGCGGGTTCAAGTCACTTTGCGTAAAAATGTCTTGCAAACTACAGTGGTGTATTTTAAGTTCGAATTTCCATCCAATCAGATAGTGTCTCCACACTCTCAGGGAATACATAATGGCAAATAACTCCAAATAATGCGTTCCATAGTTCTCCTCATGTTTTCTTAATTTACTGGAGATGTAAGCGATCATTCAACCATCTTGCATCAAGACTCTGCCTAAGCCTTCTTTGGATGCATCAGTTCATACCAAGAATTCCTTGTCCATGTCGGGGAATTTTAGTATCAACGTTGTCGTCAATAGTTTCTTGAGCCTTTGAAATTCTTCCGTGCATTTATTGGTCCATACAAACTTGTTGTTTTTCTTCTACAATTTTGTGATCGGATTTTCTATCTGCGAAAAACCTTCGACGAACCATCCTTAATATCCCGCTAAACCCATAAAGCTATGTGCTTATGGTACGTTCTTCAGCACAAACCATTCCATAATATCCTCTACCTTCACTGTATCCACAACGATTCCTTCGCCGGAGATAACATGCGCTAAGTAATGAATCCTCGATTGATAAAAAGAGCATTTCGACAGTTTCTCGTATAATTGTTTTCTTGTAAACACTGTAGTAACAAGCACAAATGTTCGTCATGTTATTTTGTCGTCTGAGAATATATCAATATGTCATCAATGAATACTTGAAAAATCTTTTCCAAGTATTCCCGGAACACCCCACTCTTCAAGCTCATGAATACCCCTGGGGTATTTGTCAATGCAAATGATAAAATGGTAAACTCGTAATGTTTGAACCTCGTCTTGAATGAGGTCTTAGGAATGTATTCCTCTTTGATCAATAACTAGTGATATCCTAATCTCAAATAGATCTTTGAAAACACATTCGTGTTTTTGATTTTGTAAAATAAATAGTTTATTCTTGGCAACAAATATTGGTTCTGGATCGTTTCCTTGTTCAATTGATGGTAGTCAATATAGAGTCAACACAACCCATCCTTATTTCTTATGAAAATAATAGGCGCACCCCAAAGTGACACACTTGTGCGTATAAGTCCTAGGTACAAAAAATCCTTCAATTGCATTTTCAACTCTTGTAACTCAGGTGTTGACATCCAATAAGACGTTCTTTCTATCGGTTCAGTTTGAAGTTTCAATTCAATGGTAAAATTTGTCTCTCTTTCGGGCGACAAACCTGGTAACTATTCTGGGAACACATCAACAAAATTTCACACTAACGGAAGGTTTTCTAATCCTTCTCCCACACCCTTGTCATTTAGTGATAAGATTGAATAGATATTACATCCCTTTTGCATGCTCTTCTGTAGTTGTAGGGATGAAACAAATCTCAGGGACACTCCCTGGATTCTTCCCACAATCACTCTTCTCTGTCTCTCATCATCGGTCAAACTAAACCATTTCGTCTTACAGTTGAGTATCGCATCATGCGATTTCAACTAGTCCATATCGATCGCAATGTCATAAGATCCTAAGATCATGACGTACATGTTGGCCTTCATTACAAAATCTCCCAAGTTAATGTGACAACTCGCAACTCTTCCTCTAACCTTATGTTTGGCACCTGAAGCCATTTCTATGTACCTAAACTCATCATTTTTGACTTCCTTTACCTTAATTCTTTTCAGTGATACACTAGAAATAAATCTCTCTATATCACTTTTATTTATCAAAATACTAAAATTTTGGTCGAAGATGGTACCTGATGTCTCGAGCATAGTGGACTGGTGCTTGGCCTCATGGTTATTCACCACTGCATGAATCCTGTGGGCCTTTATCAAATCTCCCACTGTAGTGTGTCCTATTGACCTGACTACTGTGTCCCTCTCAACCAGACAATCTCGTTGGTAATGTGGATCTCCACATGTCCAACATTCGGTCTTCAACCCAATACTCCTGGTCCCCGAAATAGAATTTGTTGGCCTTCCATCCTAAAATCCTGGTATGCTCTGTTGATTAGGCCTAAACTGTTTCTATGGGTGATGTTGATGTTGATGTTTTGGTCCTTCGTAGGGAGTCCTCTGTTGAGGAAATCATCCTCATGGTTTTATGAACGTGTATCATCTCGACGTATCACGATACCCTGATGTATGTCTGGTTATTTTCTGATGCTGTGATGTACTTGGCATAGTCTGTCTAATCGATCTTGTAGGATTTCTGCCTTCACCCCTGTTGGTCAAATATTCCTATGCTATGAGGGCCTTCTGGACTACGTCGTGTAATGTCTGTGGCATTAGGATCCTCACCTTTGCACACATGTTGAAGTTAAGTCCAAACAAAACCTTGTTTACCTTTAGCTTCTCCATGCTTAGATGTGGAGCATACCTAAGCAACTCCATGAATCGGGCCTCATACTCTAGCACCGTATGACCACCTTGTCGTAAGGCATTGAACTCATTGAGTTGGGCCTCAATGAATTCCTCTGATAAATACCTCTCCTGTAACCACTCCTCGAATAGTTACCATGACACATCTTTGATGGCCATGTTTAGTTGAGGTAGGAGCGTCTTCCAAATTAGAAGATTACTCCCTTTCAACTGAAAGACCGCCATCTGGACCTTCATGCTGGATGTGTAGTCGCGAAGTGCAAAGCACATCTCCATGTTCTCTAACCATGCCTTGGCGGTTGAGTCGTCCATGGAACCCATGAGCTCGGGAAAATTCGCCTTCTTGAGTTCTATGTAAATGCTACCAGTGCCAACTAGAGCACACTATGAACTGTCATTGGGTCCAGGTGCCCCAACCTCATCTCTATCTAGTCATTTAATCAAGGCCTATGACATCCTCTAGAAGGACCTCATCAAACCAACCACATCCCCCACACAAATATGCTCTTGTCCAATGAATTATTATTCTCCTTGGGGGTTAGACCCCTCGAATGCAGATTGTATTGGAGGTGTCACACCTCCTCCCCTAGCACCACATCGTCTAACTCCACGGTGTCCTCTATCTAGCATTACTGGCACGAACAATTTCAATTTTTAATTAGAAATAAGTTATTAATCAAGTGTTTGATACAGTGGAATGTGTGACGATCCATAGTCGTAGGGTTGAACCCGCTCTGATGCGATATGTAATGACCCTGCCATTATGACAACCAACAAAGTAACATTTGTTTTTTTGCATTAGGATAAATAATCGTCACACATAATTCATAGCAATGCATAACACCACGACATCATAATTAAAATCATTACAAGCAACACATTATCGAAATCAATAACGACACAAGTCAATACATTAACATAAACAATAGAGACACCTGATCATCACATAAACATACATAGCGACTCAATTCAACACATCACAATCAACCGAAGAAAATATAATAATGATAAACCATTTCTTTGAATCATAAAGAACTACCCACCCAACCTATCCTGCATCGTTAGGACCTCTAGGACATATAAGAAACACTCAAGCCCATGATTCATTTGATTGATTTTTACCATTTAAGGTCTCAGGGATGGTGATTGTTCTGAGGAACAAGGAGGTTTCTAGATCCCACTAATCCAATCACACCGAAGTCAACTAGATCAAATCAATGAACCCAATCATTAATTATTCAAGTGCAAGGGTCATCATCAAGTTATTATTCATACATAAACATTTCTTTCATGGCACATAAGTATTCAAACAAACTCTAGAAAAATCGTACATCCACATTAATTCCAAGGTGCAAGAGATTATAAATTCCTAATCAAACATATGTCAATCATTATTCTAAAAGCGCAAGAGTAGTCAACTTATTTTTAAATGGAGCAAGAGATTATAAATTCTTAATCAATCATATGTCAACATTCACAAATTTTGTGGCACCACTAAAATACATTTTTAATGACTTATCTTAATTAAGCAATACAGTAGGAATTCAATACTAGATCTCACATCCATCTACAATGTACCACACAATCACACTTAACTTTATTACTATAACACAAGGTTGCATTATAAATTCATTAAAAAGTTATGCATCATCACACATGAGCCATAGTAAGATAATTCCCCCATTAACTTACATATTCATAAGTATGGATTAAGGAGGATCATGCTTACTAACTGACCTACTCAAGGTCAAGCTTCCAAATTAAGATATTATTGAGAATCGATAAAAATGATTAATTAAGTGGGACAACACCTTTTATTCTTTTATTTAAGATGTTTTTGAGAATGAAAATAGTTAACATTGATCAATAGAGAATCCATACAACATAGAGAATCCATTTAACCTTTGAATAGAAATTGGATGTTATAAATGGAAAAGGATGGAACCTTCTATATATTTTGATTGATTTATGATTACATATAATTTAATAATTATTTATATTTACATGACAATTGTTTGAAGATCTTGTGAAGATCTTTCATTGTACAACTATATGCAAATCAAATGATTGATCTCATTGAAGTAAGTTAATATTGAATTTAAGATTGGTTGAACTCTTGGCATTTACAAATAAAATCATCAAAATAATAGTAGTCTAACCACAATAACGATTACCTCAACAAGATTTTGTGAGACAAAAATTATCTAATTTAATTCGCTATTGTAAGAGAAGGAGAATTATGTAATGAACCAATGACCATTGCACAACTAAGGATTAACCGCCAGTGCTACGATCAACCCTCAAGGAGAATGGACATAGTTGTATTTCGTGGTAAGTTAAGCTCGGTCTGTATTCCGGTGATGGTCATGGTAAAAATGAGGGGATAGGCGAGGATACAATGAACAACAAGGTAATATCTTCCACTTCTGACAGAGGATACAAGGTAAAAATGCAAGGCGACTTCCCCAACATACATGACAATTATTTTATGTGCAAAACACAGAGGATCTCCAACGCAAGGAGATTCACCAACTCTAGGAAAAATTGCAAACATACAAACACAGAGGTTTTCCTCAGATGAATAAAGTATGGTGAATGCATAAACGCTGGACTATTTTCCTCATAGAAAAAATAAGAGAAACCAAGATGAATAAATTATGGTGAATGCATAATCGTTGGGCAATTTTCCTCATAGAAAAACGCAGAGAAACCAAGATGAATAAATTTTGGTGAAAGCATAAACGCTGGGTGATTTTCCTCATAGAAAATGAAGAGAAACCAAGATGAATAAAATATGGTGAAAGCATAATCGTTAGACGATTTTCCTCATAGAAAAACGTAGAGTAACCATGAGCAATAAAATATGTTGAAAGCATAATCGTTAGACGATTTTCCTCATAGAAAAACGTAGAGTAACCATGAGCAACAAAATATGGTGAAAGCATAAACGTTGGGCGATTTTCCTTATAGGAAAATGCAGAGAAACCACGATGAGTAAAGAATGATGAATAATGTTGGGTGATTTTCCTCATAGAAACCCACAGAGAAACCAATATGAATAAAGCTTGGTGAAAGCATAAATTTCAGGCAATTTTCCTCATAGAAAAATAGAGAGAAACCAAGATGAATAAAGAATGATGAAAGCATAAACAATGGACGATTTTTCTCATAGAAAAATGAAGAGAAACCATGATGAATAAGGAATGGTGATTGTATAAACGTTGGGCGATTTTCCTCATAGAAAAATAGAGAGAAACCAAGATGAATAAAGAATGGCGAATACATAAACGCTTGGCAATTTTCCTCATAGAAAAATGCAGAGAAACAAAGATGAATAAAGAATGGTGAACTTTTACTCTAGATTGTTTTATCTAACCCGTCAAAATATAGGTATGATAGAGAATGAATAAAATTCTAGCATCCAAATGAATGACAATTTTTATCACAACAAGAGGGGTTTAGATCTACAACAAATCTTTGTTAAAAATTCGATATAAAATTCCATAATATTCATATTTTCCTCAACATGAATTAACATAAATATTCATAACACCTTTAAAATAATAAAACAAGATGGTTTATTGTAACCAATAATCTGACGTTCACGAGGAATGATTATGTTGAAGAACTCCACTCGAACTTGCACCTTGCTCCTAAACTTTCCAATCCAAGGACTTCACCGGTACCTCCCAGCCAACACTAGGAGTACTCTTCTCCCCCCTTATCCCGTTGAGCCACAAAGGGGCCACACATAAACACAACCAAAATAATCTAGCTCACCTCACAAGGTAGAGCCACCAATCTCTCTCAAGCTGGGTATCCCGACTCTCACAAGAAAAATCAATCAAACATTTTGCAGCACAACTTTACCCATAACCTCGTGTGATCCATTGCTCATCTCAACCATTTTTTTTATAGAATTTTACCATAACTCATCCCCACTTGCACAATAAATTTTATTTTTAATAAAAATAATTTAGAATTATCTCCCCCTTCACCTGTCACCCTTTCCCCAATTTGCACAATTAAATCAACATTTTATTTTAATAAAATTCAATTTCCCTCACCCTTCCTAAAAGAGATGCTTAAATCAATCCTAGTTGTTTATTTATTCTATTTATTTCCAATTAATGACTCACACCTTTCTAAAATTGATTTGAGTTAAAATATGAATCTTCTCCTAGTTAGACTATTGTTAACTAGACTCTAGATTCCTTTCTATGCGTACCCAATGCTTTAGCTTTATTGCATCATTACCTTAAATTCCAATTTGGTAATTACTTGCACATATGTGTATTAAATCAATCTTTAGATTTATTTTATTTTCCTTGATTTCTTAAATTAATTACTTCATCCCCTCATTATTTAATTTATAAATTTAGTTTTGAGTCTTCTTACTAACTTAGACTTAGGCTTAATTAAATTTTTAATTACAATGGCTTAGACTCTTATAAGGATTATGATTAATAAATTTAATCCTTAATTAATTAATTAATTAATTGAACTGACATTGCTCAATATTTAACCAAGTTAATTATTCGATCAGGGTTTTCTAAGCCACCTAGATTCTTTGACTCAATTTTATTTACGCGACGTTCCCTTCAAGATGCACTCTGTGCTCCAAGGCTACCACTCATCTTTGATTCAATTTTTAATCACGCGATGTGCCCTTAAAGATGCACTTCGTGCTCCAAGGGTGCCACTCAACTTTGACTGGTTTTGGTAGTTGTCCAACCCTTGTAGTCAACACTCCAATCAGGCAACCTTGTGAGAGACTAAGGGGTTCTAATGAATAAGTACTTTGCCTTATTGCATGCCCCTTAAAATATTTGTGAGCGACTATCTCAGTCTTCTCTCATGACATCGTCGAACTCTCAAACTAGGTAATCATTAACCTACAACTCAAGCAACAACATGAGTGCTAGCAGGCTGTGTGAGGGATGCTGCCACACCTCTCCCTCAATATCTAGTTTTTGTCCATGTCCCCTTTACTTCTTATGTGAGTTAGATTAGAAATCATTCGTCATCCTGCATTCATTAACGAATCATTGTCAATGATCCATAAACAACATCATAATATAACTGATCATATGTCACATATGTATAAGTGAAATACTCAAACAAATACAATCCACTCCCTGACTCAATACAAAATACAAAGTGGTACATTGATGACATCGACATCCTCAATCTGTCAAGTATCATACACACTCAGGGAAAACTCTTCAATAACATCTATCAATACATAGATATCAAAACAACATAAATCATAATCCATCAACATCACCATAAGAATCCATAACCGAAACATACAACCAAATACTAAACCCAGATCACTTGCACACAAGTGTCCTCAAAAAATAAGTCAATAACATTCTCTTGCAAGAGTGGGATGTTACATTTACTATGTAAACACTATAGAACATCTTCTAAGCATTTTTCTAGTAACATCTCTGGGAAATATCAATATACTAATATCTATTAGAAATGGTAGTGAAAAAATAATTTTACTAATAATTTATGGTAAAATATCAAAATCGATTATTATCATTGGAGATGAATGTAAAATTTTGAACCAAAATATAAAAATAAGAATCTGTAAAATCTTCATTGTGTACACGATTAATTTCTAAATAATTTCCTACCATTTATTGAATGAATTATTTTATGTTGATTTTAAGGTAGTGAGAGAAAGGAGAGGCATATGATCACCTACGATTGATTATAGTGCCTTTTATGTGATATCTCTTTTTAAATCAAAACAAAAAAGTGGGCAAAGTGCAAAATCTAAAATGAAATTGTGAATATTTAATGTTAGGGGAGTCCATGTGAAGATATAAAGTGGCTAGAGATGTTGGGATGAGAGATAATATATATGGAGACATGAAACACTAGGTAGGAAGGGCCAAAAAATGTGTTAACTAATGTTAAGCGTATACAACCATATAATGGATAAATAACATGTACGCCCATTATCATCTCCTCAAATGGCATGACTGTTGAACTCAATATGTATAGAGTGTGAACTCAATATGTATAGAGTGTGAACTCTACATGTGTGAGTTAATGGAATTGCAATATGAGTTAGCTAAGTGTACTATCCATATTAATAGGGAACTTTCAATATATTGCACGTGAAATATCAATAAGATATGAATTCATTGTAATGAATTTGAAGACGCCACTAATCAATAAATGAAAAGGAAATTCGTTGATGAACACATAGAATCATTACAATTATGTATGATAAACCAAAAATTTGCAGTAAGAATTCACCTTAATCATGAATCATGACGAATATATATATATATATATATATATATATATATATATATAAAACTTCCTAACATGTTAGAAAGATCTAACAATTCAAGCTTGAATGGAATCAAAAGTAAATTTGATGATTCCATGTGATATATATAAAACTCCCTAAAGTCATTAATGATAGAAATATCTAACAATTCAAATTGAATTGGAGTGTGACAAAAAATTGGAGTGTGACAAAAAGTAAATTTGATCATTTAAAACATGAGTTTGCATTAACCATTTAAAACATATTGGGTCGTTTGAGAAAAGTTAAAGTCAAAATAGTCAGAATCGGGAATTTGGGAGCACACTCTCAAAAAAAAAAAAACATGTGCATTATTAATAACACATACATTCCTTTTAAATCACCCCAGATATATTCTTAAATGCCATTAAGTCCCCCCAAAAAAATACAAAGAGAAATGTGAATTCCTTTTAAAAATAATAATATATTAAAATAAACATGTACCCATTATTTTGAATGATGATGATGATTATGATTATTAATGTCCACTAAGATCGAATTGTTATATCGGATCCTAAGAGGGTAAGTGATTACTTGCGATTCTTTAGAATTTTTTTCTGTGCTTGAAAATCATTAAGAGAAGCTTTCCAAGATCACCATACTTTTGTTGAGTTAAGAGGTTACGAAGGTTGGTAGTGTGACAAATATTTTGAAAATGAGATCTAATATAGGTATAGGTTGGAAAACTAAGAGAAAGTGCTTTCCATTTTCAACCTTCTTAGTGTCACAAAGGTGAAACACTCTTTCATCCCATGGCGTTTTAGGAATTGACCAACACCTAGTTTCACTATGGAGCTCGTGAGAATTTGTTCTTATCTTAGCAATGTTCATTTTTTTCTTTATAGTTAACAAAAAAGATAGATAATTGTGATCTTCTAGATTAGGTTTGATTACATCCTTATAATACCTTAATTTTATTTTTTCCTCTAATTCTTTATCACACCACATTTTCTCCCTAAATTTTGATTTGATTTTTTTTAAAATAGTATCTTTATTCTGCAAAATGGTGTCTTCCATGATTCCACAATATTTTAGCCAAGACTAGGCATCTTTATGCCATCCTCGCTTGAGTCAATGGTGGTTATGACTAGATTTTGAAGCAATTTTAGGAAGCCTCTTGACTTCCATGTTGCTTAACTTATTCGTATACATTAGGTATCTAGTCATATCCATGCTCTCTATGGGGGAGAGGCTTCTTTCTAAGAGGATGGGATAGGGCGTATTTCCTTTAATTTTGATATTATAGGTTATAAAATTCTTTTGTATTTGCTCTATATTCTCCAGGATTCATGAGAGATAATACATCCCCAGACTTGACATCCATAGAGAATAAAAGGTGTAACAAGAGTCTCAAGGATAAGTTTCTTATTATCCCAACTCCAAAGATCAATTGATTTACAACTGTTTTGAAGCCCATAATAAGATTTTCATCCCCCAATAATCATTTTCTCAATGCTATAATTCAAATTGAGCGTTTGGTGAATATCAATTCCATGATATTTGTATGAATTCACTTCCTACAAGTTGTTGTTTTTGTATACGAAGGTACCGTAAGTGATCATATTGGATTTATTAATCATGATCTTAGTGTTATAAGTATTAACAGTCATACCCATATTGGAGCAAAAATACTTGAGGATTGTTAGTTGGTTTTCAAGATCATTGGGACTCCTTTCCATAAGAATGATATCATTGGAATAAATAAGAAAATTGATGACTATACCAGTGAGAGTAGGGTCGACACAACCTGCTTTTTCCAAGAAATCTTCTAACTTGTCAATGTATATGCCAAAAAGGGTAGGGGACAAGGGACAAACTTGTTTGACTCCGATTTGAAGTTAATCTCTTTCAACCAGCCCTCGGTGTTTTTAAACTTAGAAATAATGTTCTCATACATCTTTATTGTAGCATCCCTCAACTCGAGAGGCACTTTTATCTCTTCCAACCTATTACAAAGGTTTTTCCTGGGAACCATGTCAAAAACTTTTCTAAAGTCCACAAAACAACAAAAATATTGGTTTTAGCACTGTGAAACTCCTCTACAATGATCCTAAAGGTAACAAGATGGTCCACAATTGAATAATATATCATAATCCCAACCTAGCCTTTAGATATTTTACCGTGAATTTCTACCCAAAGGATAATCTTCTTTTCCAAAATAATTCCATAAATCTTGTCTAAAATCAGGCTAATCATAATGGTCCTATAATTAGAGGGAATGTTTCTATCCCCATTTTTAAAAATAAGAACAATGAGGCTTTGCGTCAAGGGTTTAGAGAAGCTCTTCTTGACTGCTAAATTGAATATCTTGTGTATGTGAGGGATAAGGATAGGCCCTTCGATTTTAAAAATTTCAACTTGGTAGCCTTTAATGTCCTTAGCTTTCTCATTTGCAAGCCGCTTAACCCCGAAATCTACATCATCTAAAAAAGAAAATTCTTCCTTTGTAGGGACAATAGGAATGGTTTCCAAGGCATTAGGGAACCCATAAAGACTTTTAAGGTAGGAATTCCAGACCCTTAAGGGAATCCTATTATTTTCTTTAGTATTGCAGTTTAGAATTTGGCTCGAGAACTTCTTAGGATCCATCTTATATAGCTGTGAAAGTTTCTCTTGCTTTTTATTGATATAGTACCTTTTTTTCCTTTTAATTAGGGATTTGTACGTATTAATATTATCAATTTTTAAGGACGCAATAGAAGCATCCCTAATGGTTTTCCTAGCAATTTTACATTCTTTATCATACCAAGCGTTGGTCGTTCTATTATTCTTTTTATAGGACACCTTGAAATAGAACTTGTTAATATAAGTAGAAAGGGTAGTTGCAAAATTATGATAGATTTATTCAATGTTGTCCTTATTGTTATAACCCTAAATTTATCTACACATCCATACCTGGCCTTGCCCCTCTTACTTGCATTTTTTTCCAAAGTACTGTTGAGTTGCTCTTCTTAAAAAACCAATGTTTAGAAGATGTATGCACCCCGTACCATTATTGCCCGTGTACATATGCTTGATGCACCACTACATCTTGTGTACATACACATGATGCATCATTACAACCTGCGTATACTTGCAAAATTTGCAAGGAATTTGTTGAAATTGACGGGATATTGATAGTTTCCCAACTAATCCACCTACTATAGCTCGTCACCCAACTGAATAACCATCATTTTTTCATATAAAAGGAGGTGTTGGGGGCCCATTACACATCTAAGAATAATAATAGTGAAACTTTTCCCGATTTCACATACCCTCCTTGCCTAATATATTGTTGTCTTTTGTGGCCATTGCCTCGGAATTCCCTCATTAACCCCTTCTTCCTCCATTTAACCCATTCACTTCCCAAGAAGAGATCAGAAGGTTGAGAGGAGAAGTTCATACAAGGTGCACTTGGAGCTTGGTGAAGAGGATCTTAGACTAGGTTTGCGGAACATCAGTGGTCGGCTTAGATTGTAAAGGTATAATCTATGTGTTATTAATAAAATAATTACATTTTCCTATCCCAATTGATGGTGTCTTGAATACTTTTATTGGTTTATGATTGACATTCTAACATCTAACCCTAAATTTTATATGGAATATACTTCTTGTAGTTTTATGTTTGTCAATATTTGGATGCAGGTCAACCCTGGGAGGAGGCGTGTAGTTAGTGGAACTTTCAAGTGCAAGGAGGTCATCACTAGACGTGGGATTAGAGGTATAGTTACCCGATCTCCTTTTCCCTTTCTTTCTTCATATGATTTTTGGTATGTTTTGGTTAGTATAAATAATTAATTGACTAACGACCAACCCTTGGTGATCCAGGTCGATATTGGTGGCCACCCACCTTTTCCAAATAGCTCAAAACAATTTTCTAGCTATTTTGACAATTTACTATTTTTAGCAAGTTTTAACTTTCGGGGCCATTTTGAGGGTCCAAATGAAGGTTTTTCGATACCAAGGTTATGAATGATATACAAAGGCATTATTGAGCCCTCAAAATGAATCTCCTCAAAAATACATTTCCAACGAGCTATCACACGCCTAAAATGGAGATCGTATGCAAAAGTTACGACCCCGGGAAGTTGATGCACCAACTTACCGAAATGGGGCCCACATGACTTTTGGCGCTTCATCTCCCAGGGTTAGGTTTTTGGATGTCTAGGACTTTTGGCATTCTCATTTATTGTAAAAGTGCCTTTAGAGCCTCATTGTAATCATCTTCTTGCGAATGCGAGTAGCCGTCACATCTCTTCTCAGAGATAAGATGCCACCATTCTAGCGAGTCTTTCACTCTGTATTTTTGCAGTCTCTGTACATTTCTYTGATTAATAGAAATCGTGTATTACTTATATCTATGTTTATGGTTGTATCTCTGATACGTTTATGTTATATTATTGAATATATGCAATATCTCTCTGCATTTCTTTATTATATCTCTGCTTTCATTTCGTGCCGAAAATAATCCGGATCACTTGGGGTATTAGATATCACATAATCTACGACACTACTACCTAGCCCATGAATAAAAGTTATTTGGTTGGATTTTGGCCACTTCATTACTCCATTGCAAATTATTAGGTCTTGAGAGCTCCAGAGCTTAACCAACTCAATACCAAACAAATTCTCAATTAGGCCTTCAGAGATTCTTTTGTAGCTATTAGATAAAATAAGGTCATCATCTAGCCATAAAGAATTATGGTTGGAATCAATGCTAAAAAGAGTGGCTTGTTTAGCTGCAGTCCTAGCATTAACGTCTACTAGTAGGAGGATATTACCTTAAGTTTTCAAACTATAAATATCTCAAGGAGATATATAGATAGATAGATAGATAGATACCCTTATGAAATTTTTGCTCAAATATTCTTTTTCTTGTTTGAAAAAATAGAAAATTATTTTGACAAATATGATACACTTGTGATGGTTGTAATATCTTATGGATCCATCTAAAATTTAAAATTAACATTTGGTAATGGTTTTAATCACTTACACTCTCTATAGGACCTTTAAGGAGTATATAGGACCTTTATACTCCTTAATGGCTCCTTGAACCACTACATGTTCCATATAGAGGGAATATATTTTCTTTGAGTTGGAAACAATCACCATTATGATGTTTCTTTCAACACGTATGGATCTCAAGCCCTTCGCCGTGGTTTTGTAATGAAACTAAGGGCCCTCAATCCTAGGTGAGGATTCTAAGTATCATTTTCTAGGATCAAGGCCTTGAACCACAAAATAGTACCTTTAAAGGAGATATGTGGTCTCTAATAAGAAAATGATTATAATTAGGCAGTATTAGACTCCAAGGATGTATGTTAAGAAATTTATTCTAGTGTCAAGTTGAAATAAAAACTTTTATGACCTCGAAGGAGGTTTTTTAGGTTATATTCCATGAACAAGAGTATAATCCCTCTAAAGGGGACATTTTTTCATTATTGTAGGAGGAAAACAATTAAACTAGTCTCTAAAATGAATATTTTATGATTGTTGAGCCATGAAGAATAGTTAGGACCACCATACGTTACCTCTAAAGGGGATATTTGACCTCCAAATGGTATATGGGAACAACTAGGTTTATTTATACTATAAGGATGGATTTCATGGTTATGATTATGATTGGTGGATAAAAATAAGGAACTTAGGAAATTAATGGATCTCTATGGCTTATGGACCATGAACATTACTCAAACCAAAACATAATTCCTTAAGAGGGTATGTTTGGACTCCAATTGGAATATGGATGCTATAATGGTGTGTTACACACTAGGGGAATATCATATGACCTCGAACATGCTTGGGGAGGAATCTATGTCCCTTAGACCATACTTGAAGCTTTTAAATACAAAGTGCAATGAATAAGGTCACAAACCATAAATAATTTCCTTTTATATAAGATCATCATCATCTAATATTGATATGGGTTCAATTAAGAGGATTTATGTAGTAGGGATGGGTCTTTGACATTTGGAAATGGTAAGGGGACAAATCATGGGAATTAGGTACTGAGTGAAGATTCTTGAATTGATGGGCTATCGTTAAGGCATCAAACTACAAGAAACACTCTTGAAAGGGGATTTTTGGAATACAACAAGGGTATTGGTACAATTAGGAGTTTTTGAAAACCAAATATGGGTCTCATGGATTTGACCATGGATGGAAGGAAAATAAGGTGCTTAATTTATAAATGAATCTTATAAGTATTACGGGACATGGAAAAATATTTAAACCACCACACACACCCATTAAAGGAGTCGTTTTGTCCTTAACTTGGATATTTGTATCATTAGGAGGATTTAAAAAAATAAGATGGGACATAAGTATTAATTATGAAAAAGTGAAGAAATTAAATCCTTTTGGCCCGAGATTAATATTTTTGGGCTATGGGCCATAATATATACCTCAAACCACAACACAAACATTGGAAATTGAATCTTTGTCATGTTCATGAAATATATGGATCATGGATTAATTTTTCATATATTGATGGGTTTCATAGCATTGACCATGGTAGATAGAGAAAATAATAAGCCTTAGGAACTCTATTAATATTATAGTGCTCATAATCCATTAATGAGGACTTAATGAAACACACAAGTCCTCTACATGGAACCATTGACATGTAAATGTTATATGAGATAACTTGAGGAATTAGTTACATTTTTTTAGATTAGTTTCATATTTCAAGTTCTCAGGTTGCCTAAATTTGTATTGTTTATCAGTTATTCCATCCTTCAGGCTACAAAAAATTAGTTTATTAATTATTTCAGTTAGGTAGTTATATTAAGTGGACCTATTGTAAAACTATGGAGAGGCCTTTCACTGGATCATTAATACCAACAATCTATTTTGGGTTCTCTCATTTTAGATTTTAGGTCTTATTAGTCTAGGATTATCAATATCCATTACTGATTTTCTAGATGTAAGGCACCTTCTGCCATATCATTTTTTTATCAAATTAGTCAGTCCAATATTTCTCTAACACCCTTCCACATAGGTCTCTCTTTATTAATTTCTTCAACACCCTATATATCTACAAAGGAGATCACTTTTCCTATATCATTACAAATCCATTTTCACTCATAGCACTCATAACCACATACCTTATATCTTCCTCCTTTTTTTAATTTCGATCTCCTCTACAATTGATCATCATTGATCGATTTCACTTTAACCACAAATTTCATTACAACAAGAGACCCTCTCTAGCTATTACTCAAATTATAGAATAAGATTGATCAAAGTCCCACATTTGACAAAGACTGATAATGTGGAAGATCAAAGCACATATATATATATCTAATGTTGGATACCACTTCCCCAACCCTAATCAATCCTCCTATGTCGCTACATCAAACTTGTTTTTGTCCACATTCTTTCTAATATGTGCTCTTCTTGTAAATTGCATCATCATAACATAACATTGGATGGAACTCACCTATTATTTTAACAGAAATACATTTTGGTCTCTCTACTGTGGCATGTGACCTTAATAACTAAAGGATGATAGTAACATTTTTCCACACATCAATTAGAGTAGATATATTCGATGGGAAGTCATGTTTCACTCAGCAACTACTTTTTAGTAACAAATTTTCATACATGCCATGTTGTGTCTAGATTAATCTTTTGATCAATGATTAAGTGCTAATATTGCATTGAATTTATTATATTGTGCATGATATATATATTTTGACTCTTTCCCTAACTCCATTCCTCTAACCTACACCTCCACTAATTCATCCATAATGTATCCATGGAGCCCATATGCTATTTGAAATATAGATTCCACTATTGACAATCTACATCATTCCACCTATAACGTTCCCATATAATTGTAAATGTGGAGGAGATTTATAATTTTATCCTACATATAGTTGTTGCAATTTCCCCATCCCTCTATTTATTATGATCATCCATATCAATGATGTGATGTGATGGTCCCTCTACGATCTTTCTATTTATCTCAATGTTATACCCTCAACTAGAGAAATGTTTGGTATAATAGTCCAAATCATGGATTGATAGAACAAATTCCTCACCTATGCATTTCTAGTTGACACAAATCCTAGGAAACATGCCTCCCTCAACCACCCATAATGGTTCTCTTACTTTCCTTTTCCTTGATTTCTATTTCTGTAACATCCCTCTCTTGCGAGCACATGTGGTCGACTTATTCTTTGAGGAAACTTGCGTGCAAGTGATCCAGTTTTAGTACATGGTTATTTTTTTTTGCTTATGGATTCTTATAATGATGTTGTTGGTTGTGATATAATGTTATTTGATATATATGTATTGACATATGCTATTGTCGAGTTTCTCTGAGTTTGTAGGACACTTAAGTATTTCATTTATGCATATGTGACATATGATCGATTATAGTATGATTTTGTATATGGATCATTGAGAGTGTTTTATTGACGGATGCAGGTTGACGAATGCTTGTTAATCTAACTCACATAAGGAATAAAGGAGCCATGCACATAGACCAAATATTGATGGAGAGGTTTGGAAGAGTCTCTGTCACAACCTACTAGCACTCTCACTATGGCTCAAATTGTAGGTTAACGATTACCTAGTTCAAGAGGTCCACGATGTCATGAGGGAAAACTGAGACAATCACTCACAAAAATTTCTAAGGGGCACACAATAATGAATGGTCCTTATTCCTTATAATCCCTTAGTCTCTAACAAGTTTTCTCAAGTGGAGTACTGACTCCAAGGGTTGGAAAACTACCAAAACCAACAAAAGTCGAGTGGAACCCTTGGAGCACATGAGTGTGTCTTGAAGGGAACTTCACGTAATTTAAAAAAAACTTGAGTCGACAAATCTAGGTGGCATAGATAGCAATAAATTAATTTGACATTGTCGGATTTAAAATAAATAATTAATGAGTAAACTATTAATTATAAATCCCTATAAGACTCTAAGCCTTTTCAAAAAAAAATAATTAAGCCTGAGTATAAGTTTTGTAAATAGGATAAACTGAAATTAATAACTAAATCAAAATAGGAATGAAGTAAATCAATTTAAAAAATTAAGAAAAATGAAATAAGTCTAAAGAATTAATATAACACACATCTGTGCAGAAAATACCAAATTGGAATTTAAGATAAGAAAGTAATAAAGCATAAAGGTGTATGCATAGAATGGTATCTAGAGTCTAATTAACACTAGTCTAACTAGAGCAAGACTCTTATTTTAACTCAACTCAAATTTAGTAAGGCATCAGTCATTAAATGAAAATATGGGGAATAAAGAGACAACTAGAAGTGAATTAAGGAGCGTTTTTAGGAAGGGTGATGGAATTTTAATTTTAATTAAATTATAATATGTAAATACTTGTGCAACTTGGGAGAGGGTGAAAAGTATAAGAGGAAAATAATTCTAAATTATTTAATTAAAAAGGAAATTAATTGTGCAAGTGGGGGGGGTGTCATTGAGAAACTTCTATAAAACAAATGGTCAAGATGAGAAATGTATCACATTGGTTATGGGTAAAGTTATGCTGCAAAATTTTTGACTGAGTTTTACTTGTGAGAGTTGGGATACCCATCTTGAGGGAGAGTGGTGGCTCTACCTTGCAAGGCAAGCTGGGAGCTAAAGGATTTCTGGTTGTATATGTGAGTAGCCCTTTTGTAACTCGGGGCGATAAGGGGGAAGAAGAGTACCCATAGCGTTGGTTAGGAGGTACCGGTAAAGTCTCAATGATTAGCAAGTGAGATATCGGAAGGAACGCCACTTGCGAAAATCATCTCCAAATCTATCATCGTCGTTGGTTACAATATTTTTCTGAGATTGAAATTTTATTATTATTTAATTTGTATAGTGAGTTCTTGTAAATTCATCATAAACTGATTGTAATTGTAAACTTGAATTTGACCAGTCCTTGATAGTTTTTAATGAAACCTAGAAGACGAATTTCTGATAACTGTTGTTATCTTGATTTCTCAAAATGATTTAATGGTTACTAGTGATTGCTTACCACAGTTTTTAATTAGATTATTATTATATGGATACCATTAACACATAAATGTCTCATATTCATATTGAAGAAGATTATGTATTATATTTAGTGGTGCGTAGGCAAGATCCAGGAGAATGAGTAACCCCTGCGACTACTCTCTCGAACCTTAAATTTCTGAGATTTAGAATTCTGTATAGTGTTGTCGAATTTAAACTTGGGCTCCATTCCTTAGGCATTTGTTGAGTCGAGGTGATATTTTCATAGTGCTTAGGTATTGTGTTCTCTCATCACTTAGTCGCTTGGAAAATCCGAGCCTGCTTATTGTGCCCTTCTTGCTCCTTTGCTGGACAAAATTTGAATTGGTTCAACACCATTCCTTGCTTTTTCGCTTGACGAAATTCGTTTCCCGAGTGCTCCTTCCTTGCTTTTTCCCTTGAAGGAATTTGTTTCCTGAGTGCACCTTCCTTGCTCTTTTTCTTGACAGAATTCAAATGGCTTAGTGCACCATTATTGCTCTCTTTTTCTTGAAAGGAACTGAGGGGCTTAGTGCACCATTCTTGCTCTCTTTTCGTGACAAAATTCGAATGGATTAGTGCGCCATTATTTCTCTTTATATTGACAGAATTTGAATGGATTAGTTCGCCATTCTTGATCTCTTTTTCTTGACAGAATCTGATTGGCTTAGTGCGACATTCTTTCTCTCTTTTTTTGACAGAATTCAAATGGCTTAATGCGCCATTCTTTCTCTCTTTTTTTGACAGAATTCAAATGGCTTAATGCGCCATTCTTTCTCTCTTGTTATTGACAAAATCCGAGTGGCTTAGTGCGCAATTCTTTCTCTGTTGTTCTTTACAGAATTCCAATGGCTTAGTGCACCATTCTTTCTCTTTTTCCTTGATAGAATTCGATTGTCTTATTATGCCATTCTTTCTCTTTTCCTTGACACAAATCGGACCTAGTTCGCCCCTCTCCCATTGCGATTTTGCCCAGCCTCTCTGTGTATTATTCCAGCTTTGCAAGGATCTCTCTTGTAGCGTTTTCGCCCAACGTTTTGTGTATTCTCCCAACGATTTTAATAAGTTATATCCTGAGCCATATTTACCTCAGAGACCTTTTCCAGCGAGTGTAACGAGATTCTCCTGTAGTGAAACTCCTTCGAAGATTTGATGCCAGCGAATTAATTGAGCTCTCCTTGTAGCATTTTACTTCATAAATTTTACCTACAAGCAAATTAATTGATGTGATGGTTCCTTCTTAACTTGTGAGTTAGATTTTGATCCTTATGTAAGGCTTTCGGTTGACCTCCCTTTTTCTTAATGAATTTGTGAAGATAACATGAATTTGTGAAGATAGCAATTTGACTGGTAAAGCCTATGAAGGTATACATACCCTACCCCCTCTGGATTTGAACCTGTGACCTCTTAAGAGGAAACACATGTTCTTAACCATTAGGCCCACTTAGGCTGTACATGGAGCTGAAGACTTATCGATCCTTGTTTAAGAAAATTGATGCAGTCCTCAACTTCTCATGTTTTATTAAAAAGAAGATCGGGTCTTTCCTTCTAAAACTTTGATATGGATTTTTAATTAGCCTAGAATTTCGCATGTATTGTTAAAAGAAGATGGGGTCCTTCCCTTACAACTAATATGGATTTTTAAATTATCATGGAGTTCTCCTACATTTCTTTAAATAAGATTTGTGCTTTCTTTTAATTTTAAACTAGAGTTTTGGGTAATCTTTGAGTCCTTTCTCACATATGATTGATTTAGTCACTAGATTACTTGAACGCCTTGAAATTAATGTTGATTTATGATTAATTAAGTAATTAGATTACTCACACGCCTTTAAATAATATTGATGTATGATTAATTAAGTAATTAGATTACTCGCTTGCCTTGAAAATAATGTTGATGTATGATTAATTAAGTAATTAGATTACTCATGCACCATGAACTTAATGTTGATGTATGATTGTTCAAGTAATTAGATTACTCTTGGGCCATGCAAATCAAATTGTTGATTACTTTTGCGCCATGAAAATAAAGTTGATGATTACTCTTGCGCCATGAAATTAATTTGATGTATGAAAATCGTAGTTGGAATATCATTAGAATAATCCATAGATGGTAAATGCATCTTCTAAATTGGTGTATGTTGTAGTAGAATTTTCTTCCGCGCCATGAATAATTGATGATTAGGATTGATTGATTGATCTATTTGAATTTCAGATTGATTGGATTATTGGGATTTAGACACCTCCTCAATCCTTAGAATATTCACGAGACTTGAGACCTTAAATGGTATAAATCAATTAAATGAATCCTGGGCTTGAGCATTGCTTATGTGTCCTAGAGGTCCTAACCATGCAAGATGGGTTGGGAGGGTAGTTATTTAAATCTCCAGTGACATGGTTGATCGATTATTTGTAGTTGCTTCAGTTGATTGTGATGCATTGATTTCATCGCTAATTTTGGTTATGTGTTGATCATGTGTCACTATTATTTTATGTGTATGTGATTGGTCACGTGTCACAAACATTCATGCCAATGCGTTGGTTATGTATCTTTATGGATTATGAATTTGTGTTATATTTTATATACGTATTGATGTGTTGATTTTGTGCCACTATTAATGTGTTGATTGGTATAGTTATTAATTGAGATGATGTGACACTTGTGTTGATATTAAATTGTGGTAACGATTTTAATTTCCTAATGCAAAAAAAAAAAAAAAATTATTTTACCTGTTTTACATCGTCGTTGTTGTCGTAACGGAGGGGCTGTTACATATGGTATCAAAGCGGGTTGAACCCTACAACATGGGATCATTATGTCTTCCACTGTATTAAACACCTTATTAATAACTTATCACTAATTAAAATTGAAATGTGTCCATGCAGGTAATCATGGTCAGAGGATGATGTCGAGGTAGACGACGTGGTTCTAGGGGAAGAGGTGTAATGCCTCCAGTAGCATCCATGCCAGAAGGGTCTAACCCCCAAGGAGAATAACAATCCATTGGGCAAGAGATGATTGTTGTTGGGGATGTGGTTGGTCTAATGAGGTCCTTTCAAAGGATGTCAGAGGCCTTGATTAACCAACTAGATAGAGATGAGGCCAGGGCGCATGTACCCAATGAGGGTTCACAATGTGCTATAGCTGGCAGTGGTATCATTCATAGAGAACTCTAGAAGGTTAAGTTTCTTGAGTTCATGGGTGACACAGACGACTCAACCATCGAGGCATGGTTTGAGAACATGAAAATGTACTTCGCACTTTGTGACTACACATCCAACATAAAGGTCCACATGGCGGTCTTTCAAATGAAGGGGAATGCTCTTTTATGGTGGAATATGATTCTACCTCAACTAAACATGGTCATTGAGGGCATGTCATGGGAACTAATCAAGGAGCATTTCCAGGAGAGGTAATTGTTAGAGGAATTGATTGAGCGCCAACTCAATGAGTTGAACACCTTACAATAGGGTGGTTGTATGGTGCCTAAGGATGAGGCCAGATTCATGGATTTTCTTAGGTATGCTCCACATTTGAACACCGAGAAGATAAAGGTCAACAAGTTTGTGTTCAGACTTAACTTCAACATTCGTGTGAAGGTGAGGATACTAATGCCTCAGATGTTGGATGATGCAGTCCAAAAGGACCTCATAGTTGAGGAAGAGCTGACCAACAAGGGTCAGGGCATGAATCCTGCAAGACCGAATGAACATAATACATCAGGTGTGCAACAACATCATGCGCCATCCAAAAATACATCAAGGTATCAAGATACGTCAAGAGGATCTACGTTCACAACACCACGAAGAACGAATCCTCATCAGAGGACTCCCTACAAAGGACCACTGCATCAACAAAAATGTTGTTCACAGTAGCAGTTTAGGCCTGTTCAACACAATAAACTAGGATCTCAGGATGGGAGGCCAACAAATTCTACCTTGGGGACCATGAGTACTGAGCTGAAGACCGGATGTTGGACATGTGGAGAGCCACATTACCAATGAGACTATCCCATTGAGAAGGCTAGAGTGGCCAGATCCACAAGACACACTCCAGTTGGATATTTGGGCAAGGCCCACATGATTCATGCTGTGAAGAATAACCTTCAGTCCAAGCACCAATCCATTGTGCTCGAGACGTTAGGTACCATTGCCAACCAAACTTTTAGTATTTTGATAGATCTAGGTGCTACAAAGAGCTTTATTTCTAGTGCAATGCTGAAAAGAATTAAGGTAACTGAAGTTGAGCAGGATGAGTTTAGAAACATACAAATGGATTCGGGTTCCAAATAGAAGATTGGGGGAAGGGTTACATACTGAAAAAATAACTTGGAAGATTTTTTTATGAAGGCCAACCTATATGTCACGATATTACAATATTATGACATCGTGATCAGTATCGACTGGTTGGAATCGCATGATGAGATACTCAACTGTAAGACAAAATGGTTGATCTTGACCGATGATGAGGGACATAGAAGAGTGATTGTAGGAAGAAATGAGAGAGTCTCCTTGAGATTCATTTCTTCCCTACAACTGCAAGAGAGAATGCACAAAGGATGTAATTTATATGAAATCTTAACTCTAAATGAAAGGGGTGAGGCAGAAGGATTAGAAAAACTTCTAGTAGTACAAGAGTTTGTTGACATGTTTCTAGAGTAGTTACCAGGTTTTCCACCCAAAAGAGAGTCGGAGTTCACAATCAACTTGAAACTTGGAACTGAACCGATAACAAGAACGCCTTATTGGATGTCAATGCCTAAGTTACAGTAGTTGAAAATGCAATTGAAGGAGTTTTTGGACTTGTGATTTATACATCCAACTATGTCACCTTGGGGTGCACCTGTTATTTTCATAAGAAATAAGGATGGGTCGTGGAAAATTTGTATTGACTACCGTCAATAGAGAAAGGCGACGATCAAGAACCAATATTCGTTTCCAAGAATAGACGATTTGTTTGATCAAATTAAAGGCGCAATGGTGTTTTCAAAGATTGACTTGAGATTAGGATATCACCAGTTATGAATTAAAGATGAACATTCAAGCATAGTACTACAATGTTTACGAGAAAACAAATTATATGAGAAACTGTCAAAATGTTCTTTTTACCAAACAAATATTCATTACTTGGGGCACATTATATCCGAAAAAGGCATCGTTGTTGATCCAACGAAGGTAGAGGATATTATAGAATGGATTGCATGGAAAAACATACCAGAAGTATAATACTTTATGGGTTTAGTAGGATATTATCGATGGTTCATCGAAGGTTTTTCGAAGATAGAAAATCCAATCACGGAATTGCGGACGAAAAATAAGAAGTTTGTATGGACCGAGAAGTGTGCGGAAGCATTTCAAAGGCTCAATGAGTTGTTGATGACAACGTCGATAGTAAAATTCCTCGACATGGACAAGGAATTATTTGTATGCACAAATGCATCCAAGGAAATTTTAGGCGGATTTTTGATGCAAGACGGTCGAGTGATCACTTACATTTAAATAAAATTGAGAAAGCATGAGGAGAACTACACAAATCATGAATTAGAGTTATTGGCCATTATGTATTCCTTGAGGGTTTGGAGACACTATCTAATTGGAAAAAAATTTGAACTAAAGATATATCACTGTGGACTGCAACACATATTTATGTAGAGTGACTTGAACGCACAGCAAAGGAGTTGGTCAAAATATAATTTTGAGATTAGTTACATAAAATGAACAATGAGTAGAGTGGTAGATGCGTTGAGTCAGAGACCACACATATTCTCAGTGATACCTCTTCAGATAAATCTTCGAGAAAATATTCTAACTATACAATTCGATGATGACTGGTATAAATAGGTTAAGGAAAATATCTGACAAGACACGATGATGGTACCAAGGTTTGAAGGTTATACATTGGATAATGATAGATTGATGAGGTATAATAATACAATTTATGTATGGCCTAATGAATAATTGAGAAATTTAATCTTAAACGAAGCTCATAGAGAAGTATACATGGCTCATTCGGGAGTCACGAAGATGAGAGTAGACCTTAATCCTTTATTCTTCTAGAAACGAATGAAAGCATACATAGTTAGCTACATAGCAAGATGTCTGGAATGTTGGCAAGTGAAAGCTTATCATAGACATCCAGTAGGATTACGACAATGACATGCTATTCCGAGATAGAAGTGGGAGGTCGTTTCAATGGACTTTATTGTTGGATTTCCATTGACGACAAGGAGACACAATTTGATTTTCATGGTAGTTGACACTGATGAAGGGTTCACATTTTGTTCCTATGCGTATGATGTATCAGGCGCCAGACGTAGCTAGAGTTTTTATCGATGAGATTTTGAGGTTACACGACGTTCCAAAAATGATCATATCCGATAGAGGATTGATGTTTACAAGACATTTTTGGACCATTTTCCAAGAGAATTTGCGGACACAACTGAACCTTAGTACAACGTATCACCCTGAGACAGACATGAATACCAAAATAACGAACCAAATTTTGGAAGATATGTTGCGTATGTATGTGATGGACCAACAAAAGTGTTGGGAATATCTCTTGCCACTGGTAGAGATTTTATACAATGATGACTATCAAAGCACCATTAAGTTGGCACTGTTTGAGTTTCTTTATGAGTGACCATGTTAGACACCATTGAGTTGGGATTGACCTGAGGATAGGGTCCTGGTAGGACCATAAGAAATCCAAGAAATGGAAGAACAAATGAAAACGATAATACAAACTATTAAAGAAGCACAAGATCAAAAAAAGAGTTATGCTGATGCGCTTTGCGTTGACCACAATTATGAAGTTGGCGATCGCATTTTCTTGTGGGTGAAACCACACAAAAGTTCTCTCAAGTTTGGAAAGGGTGCTAAAAGATCTCCTAGGTTTGTGGGACCTTTCGAGGTTGTCGAAAATAAGGGACCCATGCCCTATCAACTAGCCTTTCCTGATTCTTTTAGGCGTATGCATGACGTTTTCCATGTATCTGTTTTGTGACATTATGTTAGTAATCCTACACATGCGATTGACATGTGTTCTTTACAGGTGTCGGATGAGGGTGCAATCACGACGGGGCCAATCCACATTCTGGACCATCCCATTCGATAGCTATGACGTCGAACAATCAATTAGGTCAAGGTCCAATGGGATAGTTATAGTTCGCACTTGGCTACCTGGGAGGACGCATATGTTATGTGCCAACAATCTCCTTACTTACTTGATAGGTTATACATATAGACCTTTTCACATACTTTTATTACTGTATTTTATACAATGTACAACTTTGGGATGAAGTTTAAAACAAGAGCGGGTGTATGTAACATCCCTATCTTGTGAGAACGTGTTTTTGACTTATTCTTTGAGGACACTTACATGTAAGTGATCCGATTTTAGTACATGGTTATTTGTTTTGCTTCTAAATTCTTATGATGATGTTGATGGTTGTGATATAATGTTATTTGATATATATGTATTGACAAATGCTATTGATGAGTTTCCCTAAGTGTATAGGACACTTGATGGATTGTGGATGCCGAGCGCATCGATGGACCTCCTTGGACTCTAGATTGATTCAGGGAGTGGATTGTATTTGTTTGAGGGATTCCTTCTAATTTTAAACTAGATTTTTGGGTCATCTCTGATCCCTTGCTGACATATGATTGATTTAGTCACTAGATTACTGACTCGCATTGAAATTAATGTTGATTTATGATTAATTAAGTAATTATATTACTCACACACCTTGAAATAATTTTGATGTATGATTAATTAAGTAATTAGATTACTCGTGGGCCTTGAAAATAATGTTTATGTATGATTAATTAAGTAATTAAATTACTCACACGCCATGAAATTAATGTTGATGTATGATTGATAAAGTAATTAGCTTACTATTGTGCCATGAAAATAAAGTTATTGATTACTCTTGCGCCATGAAAATAAAGTTGATGATTACTCTTGTGCCATGAAATTACTTTGATGTATGACAATTGTAGTTCGACTATCATAGGAATAATCCATAGGTGGTAAATGCGTCTTCTAAATTTATGTATGTTGTAGTAGAATTTTCTGTCGGGCCATGAATAATTGATGATTAATATTGATTGATTGATCTAGTTGAATTTAGGCTTGATTGGATTAGTGGGATTTAGACACCTCCTCATTCCTTAGAACAGTCGTCAGTCCTGAGACCTTAAATGGTCAAAATCAATCAGATGTATCCTGGGCTTGAGTGTTGCTTATGTGTCCTATAATTCCTAACCATGCATGATAGGTTGGGCGGGTAGTTATTTAAATGTGCAGTGACATGGTTGATAAATTATTTGTAGTTGCTTCAGTTGATCATGATGCATTGATTTGCGTCGCTAATTTTTCTTATGTGTTGATCATGTGTCACTATTCTTTTATGTGTATGTGATTGGTAATGTGTCACTAACATTCATGACAATGTGTTGGTTATGTGTCTTTATGGATTATAACTTTGTGTTATCTTTTATATACATATTGATGTGTTGATTTTGTGCCACTATTAATGCGTTGATTGGTGTAGTAATTAAATAAGATGATGTGACACTTGTGTTGATATTAAATTGTGTTGACTATTTTAATTTCATAATGAAAAAAATAAAATAATAAAAATATTTTACCTTTTGTACATCGTCGTTGTTCGTCATCGTTGTTTTCGTAATGGAGGGGACGTTACAATTTATCCCAATCCCCACAAGTCATGTTTATCTATCTCCCTCACCCAAGAATTCTTTGACAACCCCCACACCCTAGTATACATTCTCCAATAATTTTTTTTCCTTAAATTTTGGTGGAAAATACTTATTTATATTATGTAGTAATCTTAAAATCATAAACAATACTTCTTCAGCAAAAACCATACCTGCATATTTTTCTAGTAATATATTTTTCTATATATGATCGAGGTTCTCCCTAACTAATCCATAGCATCCCAAATACTTCTATTGCCTTTTTTTTTTTCGGTTGAGTATCCAAAACAAATGAAAGTGTAGACTACAATGAAACTTAGGTTCTTGAGGATAAGTGTGGTTTCTTTATACGAAGATAATTTGATTTAACTATAATTTCTTTCTTTTGGGCCTAGAGTTTGATGATTGAGCATGTTATTGTTTGGATATGAATTCCTTTACTGTAGTTTGCATAAATCTAATGTTGGGTAATACAAAACTTAGAATTTATTGGTAGGTGGATTTGTTCAAGGACTAATTTTATTGAATCCTTACATGTTTTAAAATGGTAATGCTTCATATGAGGGGAATTCATTATGATTTTGTCTACATTCCTTGTCACTAAGGTTTGGTTCAACATAAAATTCGACCTATGTGGTTATTTATCCATTCTAGTTTAATTTAGTTTCACTTAGTACCTATTTTTTTGTGAAATAGTAATATCGATCATATATATTTGCAAATGAGAGAAAATCACTCTTTCTACTAAAAGTAATGGCTTTCATAATCTTGTAAAAAATATTATTACTGATGATAAATACATTCCTCAAAGGATCCTATTCCCCTTTTGATAAAGGACTCCACCTAATACATATACTTTAACTAATTTTGAATCACTGCATTCTCATGCAATACAAATACTCACTATCTCCCTCATAGAAGTCATACACAAGTAAATTCACACCACCACTCCTACTATCCACTTGTAAACATGTACATGTCTGCCAAAATATGGTTGCCAAATGCAAGTGGATCTTCCAGAGCTATGGATCTATAGTCTCGCCACCTATTTCAAACTGTATCTGAGGATGACTAAATCTCAACATCTTCCACTCGCAAAATACTATCTCAATGATGTGGCCCTAACATGGTGAAAATCCCACTCCGAACTTGAGGTAGAGAACTCTCCCAATTTCATTCCTGAGTGCATTAAGACTTTGGATGCCTTTTTGTAAGCCCTTTGAAGGTGATTTTACCCTTTGGGGTACCTACAATATTTAATGTGCCAATTTTTGTAAGTATGCCAAACTCTCTCCCAAACCGTCCAACACTATATAGAGATCTTCACCAAACCTTGGTTTCAACTCCACATCACTACTATGGAAAAGGTACTCATCCTTAAATTCAATATTTGGTTTTTAGCTACGTTTTACCACAAAATTTCGTTATTTGATATTCCTACACTAGATAAGGCTTTTATTCTATGTAAATGTGACATCCCCAAAAATAAAAGTATTTTTTTCTTTTGAAATTTAATGTGTTGGGAAATTATTTCGTTTTTAGTAAATTCGAATTTGGAAAAATTTTGCCATTTATGGCAATTCCGAATTTTGAATTTAATAATTGCAATTAATTATTATGACTGTTGGGCAAATATCTGATTTGACCCAACTAACTATTTGACTATGAAACTTGTATGAAAACATAATATTTTATATTGATTGCAGGAGGACAAATGGAACAAATATGTTAAAATCAGTTGACCATGACTCGATGAGTAGGGAGCATGTTGGAACTACCTATGGGATGATTGTTACAAGTGACAAATCAAAGATTTGGCCATTAGCAGCCCCTGAAAATCAGGGATCTAGAAAGCTGCGAAAATTCCCAAGTGAGGGAAAAATACTTGGGCAAAAAAATTTTGATTGATAAATAGCATATGTGAGGAGGAAGGACACTGCCAAGTATGCTGGGAGAGAGAGACTAATGATTTTTACTTTCTGTTATGAACACTACTGAATGAGTGTGAGGAAAGAGGAATGGGATGGAATTGAAGGATATTTTTGAGGAAGAGTTTCCAAGTTCTCCCTCATGGGTTCATGGTTAGGCTAGGGGGTGAATTGGGCAAGTGATTTTTACTGCCCTATTCTATAGTTCGGAGGAACGTGGTTGTTCCCTTTGCCTTCTCGTGAATTGGTTCAGATATGTATCCTTTCCCTCTCTGCGTGAATGATCTTATATCTGTTGTGAGGTATCTATTAAATCTAAATCGAATTATTTCCCATTTATGTTGAATGATTTAGTCACAGTTGTAGTGCGACTATCAAATTAAGTATGGATTTAATAATCCTGGGCGAAATCTACCCAAATGAATGATGTATGAATTTGATAAAGTACCTTATGAATCTAATGCTGAGCAACGTTTATGGTTGAGTCAAAGTCTAAATGAATACTAGAGTTGTTTTTTTCCAATGGTTAGGACAAATTGGGGTTGTTATATTTTCGTAAGTCTTTATACCTTTGTAGGTCGTTATTTTTACTGTAAGAATTTATACACATGGTTCGGTTTGAATTTTTTAATTATATACCTATGGATCCGAAAGTAAACAGGACCAAGGTCAAACATATATACACATATATTCTTATGTATTACCACTGGAACTAAACTGTACGCATTAGAATGGAAAATAAATGTCTACAGAAGTGCGAATTAGAAATGAGATCATGTCTTTATCAAGTCTCGGTATACGCATCCTGAAATTTAAAGTGAAAACTAATACCAACAAGATAGAATTACCCTACACAGTAAAAGCGTTCAAAAGATAGACAGGAACATATATTTGTAAGTCTGTACATATCGATTTATATATATGTAAATAAGTAAGCATCCACAGGGTCACATCTTAGCACTTGACTCGGATAAACATCGATCTTAAAATCTTTTCAGCAGTAAAGAAAAATAGGAACACTATAGAATCATTGAGGTAATACGAAATGTCTGAGTAAAAGAAAGAAAAACTTTTTAAGAAAACAGTCTTTCATGTTATAGATAATCCCTCCGAAATTTTTTATAACTGTAAAATTTGAATTATACAGAGATTTAAAGAAAAACTGAAACGACGGCCTTAATGACCAAGTACCAGTCTAAGATACATAAAAAAAGTGTAATGATTTGATTAATACAATAGCCATTACAGTTTTCAGTTAAACTGGAAAGTAATTCCCATAGTAAAACCTTCAAATTATCATTACTCAAGACTGCCAAACCTAAACTTAAGATTACAATTGGAAAATTTTCCCTCTTTCCAAGCCATTGTGGGAAACCAAGCGCCTTTATCGAACGCCTACAAACTAAAATTCGTAACCCTGTTTGTTGGGTCTCTCGAGTGGTTAACAGAAAAAGGAACTTGAATACCTTTTATATCATAGACGAAGGAGAAGCTCCAAAGTCCTTGCGTGTACAAAATCCTAGAAGAGTTATCAACCACGAAAATCAGTAAATTATTTACAAGAAACAAGAGAACACCAACAGAGTGATAATTATTATTAACAGAATATTCCAGAGAACACTTAACTTTCGATTTGGTGGTCTTTCCCTTTTCTTTCCTTGTCGCTTGTCTCCTAGATGGATATCCGGGCCGTGGGAGAAGAACGCAACAAATATTTGATGGTTCCTCGCATTAGCAAAGCCGATCATTAGTGATTATACCAGTACTGTGAACGAAACCAATTATAATGGAACAAAAGTACAATTACAGTGAACAAGAAGTTTAAACATAGTAAAATAGATGATGACATTGGCTTCCATAATACATAGACAATTATAAGTCGAGTTGTGACGAATATAGGTTTCGAACCGAGACCTTATCCCAACGTTGGACTCTGAAAGCCTCCCCAAAATCAAGACTATAGAGAGTAATGAGAATAGGAAGTCATCACAGGGCGTGTCAGGACAAGACCCCTATGAGGTCACCTTGCAAAAGTTAGTGTCACCAATACAAGAAAACTGTTGATGCAAACCTTTTTATTCGACGGAAGAAGTACCCTTTTAAAATACTCACAGAATCCATTTTTCCAAAGACACATATTGTAAGGAATTTTTCCAGGAACTGGGCGCAAACAGTTTAAGTAGGATTTGCATTCATACTAATAAGTAATGGCTATGGGTTCCATTGAGAAGATAGTTAAGGTTCTGAATGTAATCCCGATGGAAGAGTTCAACCCTCACGAAGGAAACTTTGAGAGCGAAAGAATTGTCACATAGAGAGTACCCTAACCCTTTTAACACAAAATATCGCATGTATCTGATCCTGGTCTCATCTGATAACCCGCGGGTAAGAGATTCAAGTGGTGTAACCTTGGGCATATTGAAAGCCTAAACTAATTACCAAAAGGATAAATTGACAAGTCTCTGGACTTTGAGAGTGAGGAGACAGAGTGTAGAAACTTTTTGTATATTAAAGAGAAATACACAAAACTTTGTGATAAGAACTGTAGGCAAAAGAACCTTCCCTGATTCGAAATGCTAGACCTCTATGCCTCTATTTTAAGGTTACGATAGCATAATGGAGAAGCTTACCAAGGAAATGGGCCTGGTCGACCGGAATGCTGAAAAAAGACCTCGAGTGTACATTTTTTCCCTCATCCAAAAGAACCACACAAAGAGCCGATGGTGTTTTCTCGAAGATTGATAATGATGAGGAATGAGCTCACCTAAACCCTAAGTTGATGCAGGAGCATCTCCCACATCAAGCGAGCCAACGCGAATGCAAGTGGACAGCTGGACGAACACCAGCAAAAATTTTGAAAATACCTTGAAGTTGTTGTGCAATCTTAAATGAACCATTAAGATGAGGCGCACTTGTATAATGTAATCGGACCTTGAGCCTTTAGCTCTCATCCTTAGTAGGTAGGAGGCATTTAAGATAGTTAATGTAGGTAGATAGAATTTTAATTCTAGATTATACAGTTGTAGAGCGCAAGAGGGAAACGGGACATAGACACCCTCCTTGTGTATTGTAACATTATGGAAGATTATTTAACCATTGGAGCAAGGGCATGCAGAGCGCTGTGTAAGAACACCAATGTACATATATTTGAATTAATAGAAGAGATGATTCAAATTCATGGTTTTGTGTTGTTCTCTATGTATTGATGCTGAATGATATGCTCATGAATATTTGCTTCTTGTTATACATTTTATTTATATGCTGTGTATATGATTTCATGGTTGAGTTTGAAGTCTAAAGGGAAGAAGGAATGAGTTTTAATTGTTTCTCTATCTGAGCTAGAGTTCCTGCAAGGAGTGCAGTTGAAGTTTCCGCAAGGAGTGCGTTGACAGGGAGCCAGGTAGTTTAGCTTTTGATCTCATTCTCCCAAATGTGCAGTTGGGCATAAGAGCCATGAAAGGAGTGCGTAGGCCGAGTGAAGTTCAAGGTTGCGAACCTGAGAAGAATATTTGAAAGACTATTGTTGCAGGAGTGCGCAGGGTCGAAGGTTTTCAGCACCGAGGAGTGTCTGAAGGTTGCCACAAGGAGTGCGTGCAAGGAGTCTTTTCTAAGACTCAGAGTTGCAACAAAGCTTAGGAAGGATAGGCTTTTGAAATTTTTCAAGGACAGTTCAGAGAAGTACTTCCTCGAAAGTTGTAAGAAGCATCGTAAGTTCGCATCGCAGGTGGATGAGTTCCGTGGAGAGGAACACTTAGCTATTTTGTAGATTTTTTCAAGAGAAATGGACGAACGGAGTTCTCTGAGGAGGATTCACGACATCCTGGAAGTCGTTAGATCTCGTAGAGGTGCAAGGGAGACACAACAGAGTATTTCAAAAGGTTCAAAGATCAGGAGGAGCACGACAATAGATCTGAGTCACGAGTACCGTCGGATTCACATGTGCGATCATGCATTGGGGTTTCGTGGGTTGAAGTCCCATAAATATAGCAACAGGAATCGTGAAATCACGATATGCGATATCCCGATGGCTGTGAAAACAGTGTGGTGTCATATAAGTCGATGACGTGGACAGGTGGCACACCATTTTGGGGTTTCGTAGCGAGAAGTCCTAAAACATTGACATCAGGATTCACGATCACGCGAAGTCTGAAATCCCGATAGAGGTGATGGGACGTTGAAGGGTCAAACTCATGCGTGCATCGGAGTTTCAGCATATCGGGAATCAGGAGTCGAGAATACAAGTTACTTGACATCGTGAATGCCGAATTTGTGATAGAGAAAGTCCTAATAGGGAAAAGGTCAACGTTGACTGTATCGACATTCGGGGATTTGAGAGTACAGCGCTCGACCATTGGATTGACAAAGTCGTGAGTTCCTATCTCCCGAGTGTGAAGAGGAGATCTCACGAAGACTATTGTGGGTGAAGATTTCCCGATAGGGAAATAGAAGAAATGTTTGAGAGTTCTTCGGTCCGTAATTGAAAGAAAGATCATGTGAGCGGACGTGCTTGCGAGCACAGCTGCATCAAGTTTGGTATCAGAGATTCGTTCTTGTCTATATATTTCAGGCAGGAGAGGCATAAGAGGTAAAGAGTACTCTCATACACATCAAGTTTGGTATCAGAGCACATAAAGATTCTTTACTTTTTGTAGCAGAGAAGGGAGAGAATTCTCCATGCCGCTAAGGAGAGATATACAATCACCCGATCCAGAGGATAGGGAAATGCCAAGAAGAAGGGGCAGGCAGATGACAGATCCAGCCATGGAGAGAGAGATGCGCGATCTACGAGCTAGAATCGAAGACATGGAGACAGTGCAGAGACGCACAGTCAGTGCAGGGGATCTTAGTGATTCTGAAAGCGAAACTGAGGATGAACGTGAAGACTAAGTTGCAGCCGAAGATGGATCAAATGAACATTTGATCAGAGCTATTTTCGGGATGGGTGCAAGAGAAAATATGGACATTCCATTTTATGAGGGAAACTTGGATGCAGAGGAGCTTCTAGACTGGATTAGAGCTCTGGACACATACTTTGACTATGAAGATGTCGAGGAGGACAAGAAGTTCAAGCATGCTCTCATGAGATTGAAGGGACATGCAACATTATGGTGGGATGAACTACAAGATGACAGACGCTGTAAGGGAAAGCAAAAAATTAAGAGCTGGGATAGGATGATTGCGAAAATGAAGGAAAAATTCATCCCTAGGGATTATCAAATTACTCTGTTCAAGAGGATGCAAAACCTGAGACAGAAGTTGATGATAGTGAAAGAATACACTGAGGAATTCTACAAACTAAACATCAGTGCAGGTCATCCGAAGAGAGATGATGAGAAGGTTGCCAAATATATGAATGGCCTGAGATATGATATCCAGGATGAGATGAGCATGGTAACCATCCGAACGGTGGAAAATGATTATCAGATGGCTTTGAAAGCTTAGGAGAAGTTGAGATGAAAGCAGAGTCAAAGAGGCTGAGGCAGGAGTCATCCCAGAGGCAAATCAGTTGCCCAGGACAGATATCAAAAGCCCAAGGAAGACTGGAAGAAACCTGAGACTCGTACAGAGAGAGGTGGAAGTTCACAGCGAGGGAAATGTGCTGAAAAAAGAGGGAAGCATAATGAGCAGAGAGGAGATTATGCTAACAACAACACTTTTCCTCATACTAGAGGTAGAGGAAGAGGAAGAAGTGGAGTAATTACATGCTTCACGTGTGGAAAGAATGGGCACAAGTCTTATGAGTGTTATGCTTCACGTGCTTATGAGTCTTATGAGTAATTACATGCTTCACGTGTGGAAAGAATGGGCACAAGAATGGGCACAAGTCTTATGATATGCTCATGAATGTTTTCTTCTTGTTATACATTTTCTTTATATGTTGTGTATATGATTTCATGGTTGAGTTTGAAGTCTGAAGGGAAGAAGGAATGAGTTTCAATTATTTCTCTATCTAAGCTAGAGTTCCTGCAAGGAGTGTAGTTGAAGTGTCTGCAAGGAGTGCGTTGATAGGGAGCCAGGTAGTTTAGGTTTTGATCTCATTCTCCCAAAGGTGCAATTGGGTACAGGAGCCGTGCAAGGAGTGCGCAGGCCGAGTGAAGTTTAGGGTTGCGAACCTGAGAAGAAAATTTGAAAGACTATTGTTGCAGGAGTGCGCAGGGTCGAAGGTTTTCAGCACTGAGGAGTGTCTGAAGGTTGCCGCAAGGAGTGCACACAAGGATTCTTTTCTAAGACTCAGAGTTGCAACAAATATCGGGAAGGATAGGCCTTTGAAATTGTTCAAGGACAGTGCAGAGAATTTGTGCCTCTAAAGTTGTAAGAAGTGTCGTAAGTTCGCATCGCAGGTGGACGAGTTCCGTGGAGAGGAACACATAGCTATTTTTTAGATTTTATCAAGACGAACGGACGAACGAAGTTCTCTGAGGAGGATTCATGACATCCCAGAAGCAGTTAGATATCGCAGAGGTGTAAGGGAGACACAACAGAGTATTTCAGAAGGTTCAAAGCTGAGGAGGGGTAGGACCATAGATCTGAGTCATGAGTACCGTCGGATTCACACGTAGGATCATGCATCGGGGTTTTGTGGGTTGAAGTCCTGTGAATATAGCAACAGGAATCGTGAAATTGTGATACGCAATATCCCGACGGCTGTGAAAACAGTGTGGGTTCATAGAAGTTGGTGACGTGGATAGGTGGCACACCATTTTGGGGTTTCGCAGCGAGAAGTCCCAAAACATTGACATCAGGATTCACGATCACACGAAGTCTGAAATCTTGATAGAGGTGATGGGACGTTGAGGGGTCAAACTTGTACGTGCATTGGAGTTTCGACATATCGGGAATCGGGAGTCAAGAATACTAGTTACTCGACATCGTGAGTACTGAATTCGCGATAGAGAAAGTCTCGATAGGGAAAAGGTCAGCATTGACTATATCAGCATTCAGGGATTCGAGAGTGCAGTGCTCGACCATTGGATTCATGAAGTCGCGAATTCTGATCTCCCAAGTGTGAAGAGGAGATATTGTGAAGACTGTTGTGGGTGCAGATTTCCCGATAGGGAAATAGAAGAACTATTTCGGAGTTCTTTGGGCCGTAAGTGAAAGAAAGATCCTATGAGCAGACGTGCTTGCGAGCGCAGATGTATCAAGTTTGGTATCAGAGCTTCATTCTTGTCTGTATATTTCATATGAGAGAGGCATAAGAGGTAAAGAGTACTCTGATACACGTCAAGTTTGGTATCAGAGAACATAAAGATTCTTTGTTTTCTGTAGCAGAGAAGGGAGAGAATTCACCATGCCGCCAAGGAGATATAGACAATCACCCAATCCAGAGGATAGGGAAATGCCACGAAGAAGGAGCAGGCATATGACAGATCCAACCATGGAGAGAGAGATGCGTGATCTATGAGCTAGACTCGAAGACATGGAGACATCGCAGAGATGCACAGTCAGTGCAGGGGATCTTAGTGATTTCGAAAGCAAAGATGAGGCTGAACGTGAAGAAGAAGTTGCAGCTGAAGATGCATCAAACGAACGTTTGATCAGAGCTATTTCCAGGATGGGTGCAAAAGAAAAGATGGACATTCTAGTTTATGAGGGAAACTTGGATGCAAAGGAGCTTCTAGTTTGGATTAGAGCTCTGGACACATAGTTTGACTATGAAGATGTTGAGGAGGAAAAGAAGGTCAAGCATGCTGTCACGATATTGAAGGGACATGCAACATTATGGTTGGATGAAATACAAGCTGACAGATGTTGCAAGGGAAAGAATAAAATTAAGAGCTGGGATAGGATGATTGCAAAAATGAAGGAAAAATTCATCCCTAGGGATTATCAAATTACTCTATTCAGGAGGATGCAGAACCTGAGACAAAAGCTGATGACAATGAAAGAATACACTGAGGAATTCTACAAACTGAACATCAGGGCAGGTCATCGGGAGATCGATGATGAGAAGGTTGCCAGATATATGAATGGCCTGAGATATGATATCTAGGATGAGATGAGCATGGTAACCATCTGAACGGTGGAAGATGCTTATCAGATGGCTCTGAAAGCTTAGGAGAAGTTGAGCCGAAAGAAGAGTCAAAGAGGTCGAGGCAAGAGTCATCCCACAGGCAAATCAGTTTCCCAGGATAGATATCAAAAGCCCAACGAAGAGTGGAAGAAACCTTAGACTCGTACAAAGAGAGGTGGAAGTTCACATCGAGGGAAATATGCTGAACAGAGAGGGCATCATAATGAGTAGAGAGGAGATTATGCTGACAACAACACTTTTCCTCGTACTAGAGGTAGAAGAAGAGGAAGAGGTGGAGTAATTACATGCTTCACATGTGGAAAGAATGGGCAGAAGTCTTATGAGTGTCCAGATAAGAAGAAAGAAGGTGGAGAAACTCACATCGCCGAGGCATAGAGGCGGGATGTTGAGGCGGAAGATGTTGAAGGTGAAAGATCACTGATGATGCAAAAAGTCCTTTTGACAGCTGAGAAGGAGGTGGAGAATTCAGTCCAAAGGACAAGACTTTTCAGGACTGCTTCCAAGACCAAGGACAGGGTATGCAAGGTGATTATAGACAGTGGTAACACGGATAATCTCATTTCTACAGAGATGGTAGAGAAGATGGAGATGGAGATGACTGATCATCCAAGCCCATACAGAGTTTTGTGGCTACAGAAAGGACATCAGGTAACTATCACTAAACAATGCTTGGTTGAATTTAAGATAGGTGGATATAATGATAAGATCTTGTGTGATGTCATTCCTATGGATGTTTATCATCTAATGCTAGGTAGACCATGGCAATATGACAGAAATGTGATTCATGACGGAAGAATGAACACATACACCCTGGAGAAGAATGGGAGGACACACATGTTGCTTCCGATAAAGGATAAGGAGGTGAAGATGGAAGTAAGCAACATAATACTTCTCATGAGTGGGAGTGAACTTCTTACAGAGGTTAAGAAGAAAGAGGATCCACAGTTTATTGTGGTCAGAAAACCGAGGATTTTTATGACTAGCACAAGGGTAGATGATTTACGAGAGGAAGTTCAGGAACTGCTAAAAGAGTTCGATGATATAGTAGTGAACGAACTACCTCGTTCATTGCCACCGATCAGAAGTGTGAGTCATCATATTGATCTCATAGCAGGAGCCAGTTTGCCAAACAAAGTCACATACAGATTGACGTCGCAAGAGAATGAAGAGGTTAAGAGGCAGGTCTAGGATTTGTTGGACAAAGGTTTGGTAAGGGAAAGCTTCAGTCCATGTGTTATTCCAACAGTACTCAGTCCGAAGAAAGATGGAGGCTAGAGGATGTGTACTGACTCAAGGGCGATTAATAAGATTACCATCAGGTATAGATTTCCATTGCTGAGGATGGATGATCTGATGGATTTCTTAAGTGGAGCAAAGTATTTTTCAAATATTGATTTGAAAAGTTGTTATCACCAGATCTGCATGAGAGAAGGTGATGAATGGAAGACAACATTCAAGACAAATGAGGGTTTTTATGAATGGCTTGTTATGCCATTTGTCTTAACAAATGCATCGAGTACCTTCATGAGGTTGATGAACGAAGTCTTGAGGGAGTTCATTGGAAAATTTGTCATTGTATATTTGGATGACATACTGGTTTACAGTAAAACAGTAGCAGAGCACTTGAAGCATTTGACTACAGTGATGCAGAGGTTACAACAGGAGAAGTTGTTGATCAATGTGAAGAAGTCCTCATTCATGAAGATAGAATTCATTTATTTGGGGTTTGTTATTTCGGCCAATGAGTTGAGGATGGATCTAGATAAGGTGGAAGTGATCAAGAATTGGCCATCACCGAGGAATATATTTGAGGTAAGAAGTTTTCACGGACTGGCTAGTTTCTACCAGAAGTTCATCAAGAATTTCAGTGAAATTAGAGCAGCAATGATGGATACAGTGAAGAAAAGACATAAATATTTTCATTGGACTGAAGAGGCTGAGAAGAGTTTCAATCTGTTGAAGAGGAAGATCACGGAACAACTAGTTCTGGTGTTGTCGGATTTCCAAAAACCATTTCAAGTGAAATGCGATGCAAGCAGATTTGCAATCGAGGTAGTCTTGAGTCAGGAAGACAGGCCGATAATGTATTTCAGTGAGAAGTTGAATGAAGCAAAGATGAAATATTCCACTTATGATCAAGAATTTTATGCTATCATACAGGCATTGAAGAAATGGAGGCATTACTCGATTCCGAAAGAGTTTGTCTTGTACAGTGACAATCATGCACTGCAGTTTGTGACTCAACAGGAAAAGTTGAATCAGAAACATGTTAAATGGGTTGAGTATATGCATAATTTCACTTTTGTGATAAAACATATTTCTGGTACTGCTAACAAAGTGGTTGATACTTTAAGCAGGAAGTGTTGACTGTTGCAGTAGTTCAGGGTCAAAAACGTTGGGTTTTGATGATCTCAGGGACATGTATGCTGATGATCCATATTTTAAGGAGGCGTATGAAGCAACTAAGAATCCAATTCTCAGAGACAGAAACCCATGGATAGAATACATGATCCAGGAAGGATTTTTGTTCAAAGGTAATCAACTGTGTATTCTGAAATGCTCCATGAGGGAGAACTTGCTGAAGGAGAAACGCAGTGGAGGATTAGCGGGGCACTTTGGTCATGAAAAAATGTTTGCAAAGCTGAACGAGTCATATTTTTGGCTAGGAATGCAAGAAGATGTCAAGAGATTCGTGGATAGATGGAGAATTTGCCAGCATTCGAAAGGAAGGAAGCAGAATGTGGGATTTTATCAACCATTACCCATACCAGAGAGGCCGTGGGATGCGATTAGCATGGATTTTGTATTGGGGTTGCCAAGAACATAAAGAGGTTGTGATTCAATCTTTGTGGTGGTGGATAGATTTTCCAAGATGGAACACTTCATTCCATGCCAGAAGATAAATGACGCAACTCACATTGTGAATCTGTTCTTCAAAGAGGTCATTCGACTTCATGGGTTGCTGAGGAGCATAGTTTCAGATCAAGATACGAAATTCATAGGGCATTTTTGGAGGACCTTATGGAAAAAGCTGGGAACTAGCTTGTCATTTATTTCAGCTTATCATCCTCAGACGGATGGACAGACAGAGGTAGTGAACAGAAGTCTGGGAGACTTCCTGAGAAGCTTGGTGACAGAGCACCACAGCCAGTGGGAAAACATATTACCACAAGCAGAATTTGTGTATAATGACTCAGTTAACAGGACCACAGGGTAGAGTCCATTTCAGGTTGTCTATGGCATGCACCCGAGAGGAATTTCTGAACTGAGGGATTCAGAACAGACTGCGAGTAGGAGCGCTAGTGCAGAGGAATTCACAGAGGTGATGAAGGAACTTCACAGCCAGGTGAAGGAGCGACTGTGGAAATCAAGCCAGGAGTATAAGCACAAGGTAGATCAACATAGAAGACAAATTCAATTTGAGGTTGGTGACTCAGTTATGGCACATTTGAGAAGGGAAAGGTTCCCGAGAGGAACATATAATAAGCTAAAGATGAAGAAAATCGGGCCATGTAGGGTCTTGAAGAAATTTGGGACGAATGCTAATGAGATTGAATTACCTGATGGGATCAGAATTTCTCCAATATTCAATATCTCGGATTTGTACCCATATAGAGCTGGGGAAGCAGAGACTGGAGATGAGCAGTCAATGATTCAGTGGACAAAGCAGATGCCAGTTGCAGAGAAGCTGCAGATGGAGTGCATACTAGATAAAAGAATTGGCAAGAAGACCAGGAGGAAAGAATACTTTGAGTATCTGATCAAGTGGAATAATCATCCAGGTGAAGATGCCAGCTGGGAGACTAAAGTAGAGATACAGAAGCATGGACAGACCATGCACGAGCTCATGGAGAGGAGCCCATGAAAATTTTCAAGCGAGGGAGTATGATGCAGAAGCATCTCCCACATCAAGCGAGCGAACGCGAATGTAAGTGGACAGCTGGATGAACGCCAGCACAAATTTTGAAAATACCTTGAAGTTGTTGCACGATCTTAAATGAACCATTAAGATGCCGTGCACTTGTATAATGTAAATGGACCTTGAGCCTTTAGCTCATCCTTAGTAGGTAGGAGGCATTTAAGATAGTTAATGCAGGTAGATAGAATTTTAATTCTAGATTAGACAGTTGTAGAGCGCAAGAGGGAAACGGGATATAGACACCCTCCTTGTGTATTGTAACATTATGGAAGATTATGAAGAATTGGAGCAAGGCCATGCAGAGAGCTGTGTAAGAACACCCATGTACAAATATTTGAATTAATAGAAGAGTTGATTCAAATTCATGGTTTTGTGTTGTTCTCTGTGTATTGATGTTGAATGATATGCTCATGAATGTTTGCTTCTTTTTATACATTTTCTTTATATGCTGTGTATATGATTTCATGGTTGAGTTTGAAGTCTGAAGGGAAGAAGGAATGAGTTTCAATTGTTTCTCTATCTGAGCTAGATTTCCTGCAAGGAGTGCAGTTGAAGTGTATGCAAGGAGTGCATTGACAGGGAGCCAGGTAGTTTAGCTTTTGATCTCATTCTCCCAAATTTGCAGTTGGGCACAAGATCCATCCAAGGAGTGCGCAGGCTGAGTGAAGTTCAGGGTTGCGAACCTGAGAAGAATATTTGAAAGACTATTGTTGCAGGAGTGCACAGGGTCAAAGGTTTTCAGCATTGAGAAGTGTCTGAAGGTTGCCGCAAGGAGTGTGCACAAGGACTCTTTTCTAAGACTCAGAGTTGCAACAAAGCTTAGGAAGTATATACCTTCGAAATTGTTCAAGGACAATGCAGCGAATTTGTGCCTCGAAAGTTGTAAGAAGCGACGTAAGTTCACATCGCAGGTGGACGAGTTCCATGGAGAGGAACACTTAGCTATTTCGTAGATTTCGTCAAGAGGAACGAACAAACAGAGTTCTCCGAGGGGGATTCACGACATCTTGAAAGTCGTTAGATCTCGCAGATGTGCAAGGGATACATGACCGAGTATTTCAGAATGTTCGAAGCTCAAGAGGGGCAGGACCATAGATCTGAGTCATGAGTACCGTCAGATTCACACGTGGAATCGTGCATCGGGGTTTCGTGGGTTGAAGTCCCGTGAATGTAGCAACAGGAATCACGAAATCGTGATACGCGATATCCTGATGGCTGTTAAAATAGTGTGGGGTCATAGAAGTCGGTGACGTGGACAGGTGGCACACCATTTCAGGGTTTCACAGCGAGAAGTCCCAAAACATTGACATCAGGATTCACGATCACTCGAAGTCCAAAATCCCGATAGAGGTGATGGGACGTTGACGGGTCAAACTCGTGTGTGCGTCGTAGTTTCGGCATATCAGGAATTGGGAGTCGGGAATACGAGTTACTCAACATCGCGAGTGCTGAATTCGCGATAGAGAAATTCCCGATAGGGAAAAGGTCAGCGTTGACTGTATCGACATTCAGGGATTTGAGAGTGCAGCGCTCGACCATTGGATTCACAAAGTTGTGAGTTCCGATCTCCCAAGTGTGAAGAGGAGATCTCGTGAAGACTGTTGTGGGTGCAGATTTCCCGATAGGGAAATAGAAGAACTCTTTGAGAGTTCTTCGGGCCTTAAGGGAAAGAAAGATCCTGTGAGCAGACATGCTTGCGAGCGCGGCTGCGTCATAAGTGGAGGGTGTACTATTGGAGTAAATGTCGGAGGATGGTCAGCCATGTGCTAGGACAGAGTGGGCATGACAGGATTAAGGAAAGTCAGGTGGGAGAGCCATCGAGACTAGTGCCATCAAGAAAAGTTGGAGATTAATGTACCTTCAAAAAAAAAAAAAAAAGTTATGTCAAATTAGAGGTATATTACAGTATATCTCTAGATGAAATCTAACTCACCAAACCCATTCCAGTTATTACGATACACCATTTATATCTCCTTCACATATTGATCAATGGTTCTAAAATCACAATATCTCTTCCCACTCCTCTATAGGTTTTTAGGTGCTTCAACAATGAGCCCCCACTCACACCTGACACCCCCAATCTATTAATCATTCTCCTCAAATTTATAACTCAACCAACCCTAAGGTACTATTGTCTTGTGCCACTTGTCCAATAGCTTTATGCACTACCCAATCCCTATATGTTCGACCTCATCGACATACCTATAACAAACCACCACCCAAGTTGAACACCTAGATACACCTTTTAAACCATAGACTATCCCTTGACCTATCCACTTCTCTCCTCCAACTCTTACCACAACTGACCCTAGTATCATGTTGTTTCATGCCTATACTCTACCACCTACCTCCTTTTCCAAATCCATCTAGATACCCCCTAATAGTAATACTAGGAAAGACACTAATGTTGTTTGGTTCTTCAATGTTGATCCCATATCCATGTTATATATCCCTTGAATTCTCTTACCAAAAACTACGACCAATGTTAATATCGATGTAGAAGGTCTCCCAACTTGTTATGGTGCTAGGACTTTTCTAAAAGATCCTATTATTGATTTTGACATAAAGGGAGGCATAAATGTACAAGGTATGTTTAAGATTCTCACATCATTAAGTAGCTAATCCTTCTAGATTATAGGTGACTAAAGTGATTTTTTCTCATTGTGGAAGCTCTAATTAATGGGTAAAATAGGAGGATAATGCCTAGATCCATTCACCAACATATTCACCATAAAAAAACACTAGTAAATTAAGAAAGAATCATTTTAGGGTCTCAAATCAAAGTAAGTGGTGAAGGATTGGACTTATTAGAATTTGGATCTTCCACTTCCATAGCAATATCATTGATCACTTTATCATGTTTCTAAAGTAGTTCAATATGTTGTTGAATGAATTATTCCTATTGCTGAAAGAATAGAATTTGTGCTTCTGCAAATGATGTGTTTTTCATGGGAGAGAATATTGAATGTGCCATGTTTACGAGAAGAGCTACAATGCGACTCTATGTAGAGATCTTGTCATGCACAAGATAAAGAGAGAGTTTCACCCTCATTTACCTTTGCTAGAGACGAAAAAGAAAAATGTAAACTAAAGGGAGTGGGTGCCTAACAATGGCTATAGAATCCCAACAAAAAAGGGAAGGAGACGATCCCTTGTTATAGCTACAAAATCATTCTTTGATACAAATTGATACAAAATGAGAAAAGAAAATTGAAAATTAACTTATTATTCATAACTTACCACTACATAAGTAATAACCTCCTCCTTATAGGAAAAACCTAATACAAAATGGGAGTTGGATATGTCTTCCATATATATATATATATATATATATATA